>VDFB02047230.1:99991926-100257110 GCA_007258455.2 Sequoia sempervirens | reverse complement strand
TAATATGGGTGCATTGCACCTTTTTAAAAAAAAAAAATAACACAAGCGCATTATTTGTTGCTAGAAATGTTCCACGGAGAAGGAAAAAGTGAAAACTAATAAATAACGTGAGCGCGTTATAACGTGCTCGCATTATATTTTTCTTTGGGAATCCCTGAGCCTTAGCTTTTGTATTTTCCTTGGAATACCAACCCAAATGCTTGGAGGGAATTCCCAACTACCAGAGACGTGTTTTTTGCAAATTCTACAATTTTTCACATAATCGGGTTCGTGCTAACCATCAGGATTGCATTTGGTTCAATATCAAAAAAATTGAACACATGGGTAATGTTAAGTTCTCTCTTAGCTTTCCAACGATATTTTTTTTTTCACTTTCTGACAATGTTAGGCCTTTCATCCATAATTTCTTTTGTTTGTATGTCTATTTTTTGTCAAAAAGTAGTGTTTGTTTTTTTTTTCGATATAAATTAACCGTTCATCAAAATTTAAAATAAATTACATTTTTAGAAACTAGTTTCCATTCTAAAAATTAAAAAAAAATCTATTACTTTCCAAAATTTGTAGGGGGACCATGGCCAAAATTTTGCTTTTTAGGGAGTGCCCACTTAGAAAATTAGTAAAAATTCAAATATTCATTAAAAAATTATCAGAAAAATTGTGCATCAACTAGATGTTGTTAGCTAACTTCTGACCATAGCAATTTTAAAAATATTAAAACAAAGTTCACCGTGCTCAGGTCATACAAGAGTTGCTATGTTATGTTTTTTTGACAAAAACAACACCAATTTGTGTACATCCATTTGTTGAATCCCTTAATCTCAACCATTTTCAAAATAAATTAGTAGTTTAGAAAGTAGACTTAGAGCACTTCAATCCTTGTTTTTGTTCCATCTCAAAATTTTGAGTGTAACTAGATCCTTAATTTCACATCCAAGGTTAGCATTTCCTGATTTCAAAAAAAAAAAGTGGCCACTTAAGGCCCCTTTTTGGGAACCATCTTGGTGCACTTACCCTATGAGGTACTTTTCATGTCCACACTAGGTCTTGGACCCTTTCAAATGCATTTAACAATGTCTTGTAAAGGTGTTGTAAAGTGTTGTAAAAGACTTTCACACTCTTCTAGACTTAACAGACCCATTTCCCCTTAATTCAACATTATAAAATGTATTTAAATGCATTTTCACATCAATCTAGAAGGCTTGTAAACTAAACTTAACTTTAATCTATTGTTGTAATGTGTCTTATACATTCGCATAGGATGTTGTGCCTTTCTAGGCTATGTGGACCTCATTTAGTGTTGTAAAGTGTATTTAATCACACTTTCACATTGAATTTTGTGTCCCAAGCCCTAATTAACCTTTATATAATTCTTGTTAGGCCCCTATTGCCCCATATTGTGCATCCCAAGGAATAAATTGGTTAAATAATCAACAAATTCATCATATAAACCTAGTTTATGCATTCCCCAACAAACCAACTAGCATATGGACCCCTTTGGGACTAATTCGCCAACTGTGGTGAATGAGTCCCTACCAAGTGGGACTGATTTTCCCAAGGTGGCGAATGAGTCCCATTTGGGCCATTTTTGAATTTTGAGCTGGAAAATTTAGGTTTTAAGTTTAATTTTTCTTCATGTCGGCCTTGGGGATCTAGTTTATGAGAAAATTAGGAGAATTGCCTATGAAATCAAGTCTCTAAACCCTAATTTATATCTCATGGATCATTTACACACCTCTCATCATTCATTCATCATTCATCTTCTCTTTCAAGTCATCAAGATAGCTTCCTAAGGCATTCAAGAGAAAGATTATTCATCTATAGTTGTAGCAACTCAAGATCTATAATCATGTGAAGTTTCTAATTGCATTGTTTCATGTTTCATGTTTCATTATCTTATTTCATCATTTTAGTTTAATTACCTAAACGATGTTTGACCAAGGAAAACCCCCAATCCCTAACAATCAACATTTTCTCTCTCTTTCTTTGTGTGTTTGTAGATCTAGGTACTTTGAAGACTTGGAAATAATTAAAGATTAGGTTGAAAACTTGTTGAAGTAATCTCCACTTTTGAAAGTTCAAAACCTACACAAAAAGTCACTAATAGTGATAAAAATCAAGGTTTCGAATCTGAACACTTGGATGTGTAGATTGAGTAGATTGAAAGCTACAGATTCCATTTTTGAGTTTTCAGAAAAGTCAAAGTGGACTAATTAACTAGAGTGGTGAATGAGATCCATTGTACCTATTTTATAGAGATTTTTGCATATTTGGACACCCATTTTGCTAAAACGGGCCTCAATGCAGCTTTCTAGAACTGGGACTAATTTTCCCAGAATGACAAATGAGTCCCACTAGGCCTAAAAATTAGCACTTTCAAAGTTTTAAGGTCATTTCCAGTCCTCAACAAGTTCCCAGGTGCACACATTCTTTTTTATAGCTTTTTGTTTTGTTTTACTTGCATTTCTATTCATCTTTCTAGGTGTTTTTGCATATCACAGTATGTTTTCAAACACTTCATATTTATTAGTTTTTGCATAAATAGTCAATCCATTTTATCAAATTTCTACACCTAGATCATTGCATTTAGGCATATTTTCATTGTACTTTCATTATTTTGAGTGAACCACCTAGATTTCTGGTGTGGGATCTATCTTTATTCCTTTAGGTGAAAAAATCTAGTTGAGCAAGAGAGTCATAACATTTCACACCCATAAAAATATATGGTTCAAATGGAAGGAATACTATTAAGAATAATTTCACATGCTACAAATGCAATAGGCCTAGACATAATTCCATGTTTTGCAAAAGAAAAAATATGAGGAAGGATAATCTAGTAAAGAGGAATGAACCGATACAAAAGATTGATTTGGTAGAAAAAAAGGAGATGAAAAAGATTTGGAGAAAGAAGGAAGAGACCAAGGTTAAGAATGAAGTTGTACCAACATCTAGTGTAGATGTTCCATCTAGAAACTAAGTTGAGAGCTTTGGTTTAGGGGGGGATTTAATGGAAATCTTCTATCCCATGCCAAAAAAGAGGTGGTGATGCCTCAACACCAAGAAATGTGATGTAGATTGATATGCTTGATGTATTAGTGAAGAATGAAGAAGAAAATATGTTAATACAAAAGTTTGTGGGGCATCAGAAGGTGACTGTGCATACAAATAAAGGGTTTTCAACTTTATTGTTTAAAAAATTCAATGTGAAATTAGGTCAATTTGGAAGGGTTATAAAGTTATTTCACTTAGGAAAATTCATTTAAAAAAAGTATTTGAAAAGGAGCAAAGCAGTGAAGGAGTGATCAAATGTGATTTATGATTTGGTAAATGCATGAACCCTAACTAGAAAAAGAGAAGAAATGGTATTTACAAATCTTTGTTTTGCTTAGTTTCACAAAAAAATTATTTGAAAATAAATTTAAATTCATTTGCAATGTCTACACCAAGGGTTATAGAGATTACTGGGAAGCCACAATCCAAGTTTAAGAAATAGCTTGCAAAATCAATAGAAGATGACCCATTAGGCACATTTTTGTATGTATCATATGGGATTTTTCCAATAGAGGACATAAGGATTTGCATTCATGGTAAGATGAATGAATATGCTCACAACAAGCTAGGAGACAATTTTTCCCTAAAACTAGAGTACCAAAACCAAGTTGTGAGGAAATTGGATGTATGGAAATGGTTTCTAAATTTTTGTTTTGATGACAAGTGGATTTGGATTTGAATGACATTTAGAAAAATTCATGATAATTTTTTTTTATTAACATGCCTGGAATGATAAAAGAGGAGGTGATTATAGAGGTTATAGGTCTATTCTCTACTAGACCTATTCCTATATTGAAATTAGTTCAGAATGAAGTGGTAATAGAACTCATAGGTGCCACATATGGTAAGAGGGATGTAGTAGTAAATCCCATCAAAAACCTAGCTATGAGATTTGCAAAAATGTTAATCAGTTATAAAATATACTTCACAAATAGAGATAACTATATATCTACCACCATAATCATTGTGGCATGTGAAGTGATTGAAAAAGGTGTTGACTATGATATTTTTGAGTTTCTAAGACAATAGTTGATGGAAAATATGAAAAAAAAAAAAGAGAAGTTTGCATTTAAGTATGGAACACTAGTTGTGTGTCTACTTTTCTACTTTATAAAGGAGATTCCCAAAACTAATAGTATGCAATGTTTGTAAGGAAGATTAGTATCTCATTAGATTGCAGAATTTATGAGAAGTTTTAGTGAGGAGAAGGCACAAGATGAGGAACTTGCTGCTTTCTTTGTAGTTTTTGAAAAGAGGATGCATGGGAGAGATAGGATACCTAGGAAGATGGTAGAGAAATATAAGAATGATATCATATTTTTGGTACCAACTAATAAATGCATAATGGAAGTAGTGAAATCAAGGACAATGTGGATCCTTGAATTGGGATATAAGATCAATGAACAAGAAATCACTGGCTTAGCTGATATTTTGTTGAAGATTCCAAAAGATACCACCAAAGCAAGGTATGACACTTATGAAGAAAAGCGTTTGGAGGTGCACATGGAGTAGAAGAAACCACAAAGACAAAAATTAAGGTTAGAAATATGGTTGATCAGTATGCAAAGAAAATGGGCATCCAAAAGGAACAAGTGTAGTTAGCAAGAGAAAACACTAAGGGAGAATCAAGTGTTGTAGGAAGATCCAAAAGCAGAAGAAGATTTGGTAGGAAAACTACAACTCCTCCTATTCATAAGTCCTTTGAGACTAGGCATCCTACTGGAGAAAAAAAGAAATCAATAGATAGTCCTTTGGTGAAGGAGAAACCCCCTCCATTTTTGTAGATGACAAGGCCAGATAAGAATAAGGTTACTCTAGTAGCACCACCTGTCACCACTACAAAGAGAATACCAAAGAAAAAGGCTATCAAAGAAAAGAATATAAGTTTCGTTGTAGAAGAAGAAGAGGAGGAGGAGGAAGAGGAAGAGGAAGAAGGACCCTTGTTGGTCCAAAAGAGGAAAGAAGAGGTTTCATAGAGTGAAGTAAAACCAAAGAAGAAAAAGATGGATATAGTTGATACTTATGAAGAAGAAGAAATTGAGAAAGAAAAAGAAGCATTTGTAATGCACATACAACAAAAGAAGGGATAAGCCACCAAGAAGGCATCTGTAGAAAAGAAGAAGTTAGAAGTAAAGTAAAAAAAGTAATACTCTAGATGAGAGCAAAGAATAAAAATAGATAGAACTAGTAAGACCTCACTCTCCCATGAAATTAGAAGCATTGCTCAATAAAATTTTGTAGTATGAGATGTTAGGGGAGACTGCAACTTTATATATTGAGAAAAATGAGGTGGATAAGGCCACTATTGTTGAGTAAATTATTAGATATATTATTATTTTAGAGGTGGATATGAAGAGAATTGAAAAGAAAATCCCCACAGAGCTTTGAAATGTATTGATGAAGAGAAGAGAAGAAGAAATTGAAAAAGAAGGAAAGATAAAGGAATCTACATTGGAGAAAGTTGGTGTTTCCATGTTTGAGAAGAACAGAGCCACATTGGTTGAGCTATGCACCACATAATTTAGGGTGAAGCAAAGAGTTACTACCCTTATGGGTATAGAAAAGAATGAATTTAAAAAGTTGCAAAATGAAACATTTGATAGAATTATAGATATTACATAAAAGTATGGTATGACTTTAGAGGACACTACTTTGGAATTCACCACAGGAGAAGAATCTCAAGAAATTAATGCTCAACATGACCATATAATAGTTGAAAAGTATACTTAGGATAATGTTCCTCTGATATTGGAAGAATTATCACAGGGAGATGAAGAAGCAAAGAAAAATGTTGAGGGAGAAAGTGTCACTGATGAGGATGTAGCAAAGGAAGATACATCCAATCCTTATTTGGTACTTGATGTAAATGCCACACCTCTAGTTAACACATAGAACCCTTTAGAGGAAGAGAATAAGGATGATGATTATGAAAATTTTGATACCGAGAAGGTAGAAAAGCAAGAAAATGAATATAAAGATAAGGAGGATGTATCCAGAGATGCAAAAATAGAAGAAGAAAATCCAGTAAACCCAAAAAATAATGGGGAAGAGGACTCAAAGGGAAAGGTTGTGAAGATTAAAAATACTTCTAGTGAATCCTTTGGATCCTCTAGAGATTTCTTGAAGAATCTATTAAGTATGCAACTCATTTTAAAACCTATTATTTCTTCACAATTGCTACAACTACCATTAGAACAGGGAAATGTTGATCTGGACAATATTTCCCCACTCCACGAGCTATAATTGGGAGATTTATTCCATGCATTTGTACCCAAAAGGAGACTATTAAGACACATTAGAAGAGACAAGATATAGTAGAAGAAGTAGTTAAAGCGTTGTAGGAGTCCATACCTGGATCAAACACATACATCTCTTTATGGTATGGAGAATTTGAAACTTTTAATTGATTCTCTTAAGGAATATGCCTCTGATCTTAAAGGTGAAGTGGAGAAATAGATTGAGAAGAAAATGAAAGATAATAAAATGTTGGAGATCATAGAGAAGTGTTCACTTAAACACAAAAAAATTTAGAGATTTTGAAGGGTGCACAAATTTGTGAAGATGAGGCTAAGGCTCTATTTCAATATTGCATGAAATGGATTAGTGCTACACAAAGCATCAAAAATAAGATGGAATCGATTGAGTCCCAGATAAATAAAGCCTTTGGTGCTTATGATCCAACACTTGATCTTGTTGGAAATACAAGGAGTGTAATTGAGGATTTGCATAAGAAGTTCTTCAAGTTGCAAGCACAAAGGGAGAATGTCATTTTATAATTTGGAGAGATAAGGGACTTGGTGAATGAAAAATTCATATCTATCTCAAGTGCCCTTTTGAGTGCTGATAAAGCTTCAAAAATGAATTTGGTGCCTAACATTTTGGAAGAAAGAGAAGAAATATTGATGTAGTTTGAGATGCAATGTAGACTGATTGGGACAGCAACAAAGACATGGAAGGAAGGGAAACATGCATGGTAGACCCATTTGTAGAAGTTACAAGAGTCAACCTCATCTGGTTGACAAATTTTCTTATTCTTTATGCTTTTCAATTTTGAGTTTCAGATTCTTTGTATATATGTGGAGTATATAGAGTAGTGTCCACTACAAAATTTTTGGTTTTGCTCTAGTATATGACTTAGGGGAAGTCAATTGAATCTTTTCAGTTTATCCATATGCACATATTTCTTAGGGGGAGATCTAACATAAGTTAGAATAGTTGGTGTAAGTACCCTTTTCCCTTGATGTCAAAGGGGGAGAATGTTTAAAAGATATTTTGGAGATATTTTGGCATGTTACAATCAATGACAAAGGGGAATATTGTTGGAAGAATGAGGAGAATATCATTGATGTTGTTGTTGGAAACATGAGCATGAGGGATAAGAACAAAGGTATATAATGAGGTGTTGTAGTGTTTTCATTGATGTCAATATTGTATCTTGATGAGGAGATCATGGTGCAGATCATTGCAGATCATTTTGGTTAGTTCTAACAAGTTTTGGAGTGTTTGTGGAATATATTTTTGCAAGATGGTTTAATCTTATAAAGTTGGTTGTGATGGAAATTTGACTAAGAGTCAACTCTCTTAAATGTGTGTAATAGAGCTCCAATTTTTGGGTTTGCACTAGTTTGCAAATGAAGTTTTCACTCTGTGCTTCTAACATTATTTTCTTGATTGTTAGAAGTATTTGATTCCAAAATTTCATTATGTTTTTCCTTTTGGTTTGAGAGATATAAGTAACATAAGTTTGGTTTGGCATATTATAGTTTTTTCCTATATAGTGCATTTGAGTGGGAGAGTCCACACTTCTTTTTGGATGAGTTTTTGGCTTTGTGCTTTTGAGGATATGTGGAAAAATGACAATAGTGTGCAAATTCTAGTTGGCATGATGTCTTGAGGTACATGTGTCTGAATGTGGATATATAGTTGAAGAATTTTGGTATTAGGTCTTTTGCAATGCCAACCTAATAAAGGTATGTGAAGGTTAAATAAGTGTTGTAGTCTTATGTGGGATCTATTATAAGTCCATGTGCTACCTATTTCAAGTTATTTTGAGTGTAGACACTGAAAAATGTCCTAAGCCTACGAACACCATTTTCCTTGTCAATTCCTTTTCTTCCCAACATAATTAAATAATTTTAGTTATTAGATTATTATCTAAATTCATATTTCTTCATATTTCTTCTATTAATTAAATAATTTTAATTATTTATTTAATTAATTTATATTCTTATATTTATTTCTTTTGATTAATCAAGTAAATCTTATTTATTTAATTATGTCACTAATGTCCCCTTTCCTCTATCATTAAATAAATTTTATTTATTTAATTATTATTTGACCCATAGGAAAATGGATCTTGGACATTTTCATGGTCATTTAGGTCTTTCTCATGTGATGCTTAACCTGTTTTGCTTAGATTTATTGTTGCAATGCAACTTATGCTTTCACATTAGGTCCTAAATATTCAAATTATGATGTCTTGTGAAGGTGTTGTGAAGTGTTGTAACACATTTATACACATTTCTAGACTCTTCTTATTATAATTCATCTAAAAATCATCTTTTTATCCTCTATCGAGTCCTATTTCAAATTGTTGTAAAGTCTTATAACAAGCTTTCACACTTTTCTAGGCTTTCCATCACTAATTACACCTTTCTTATGCTTTATTTGGACCCTTTATGCACTTATAAGACTTAATTATGTTTATTTTTAATCTAAACCTGACAAACAACATTAAATGCAAGATAATTCCCGACACCCACTTACAAGCCCAAGGTGGAACCCATTCACCATGGGTAGTGAATGAGTCCCTTTTGGATCCAAATTCAAAATAATTTAAAATTTCTTTTGGGTATTTATTCAAAAATACCTTATGTCAACCTGTGATGTATTATTGGGTTATTAGGGCATACGTGTGTATAAATAAGTGTTTTTCTTCTCAGTTTAATGCCCATTCATCAAGTTCACTAATTCAACCATTCATTCAAGCATTCAATTACCTTGCATCATTAAATCAAGCATTCATCAAGCATCTTGGAGCAACCATTGACATATCTTTATATTTATTCAACAAGGTTGTGGTGAGTTTAGGACATTTGCATGTTGTTTATTCATCATTCCTTATTCATTTCATTTCATTTCTTCATTGAGGGTTTGGTTACCAAAGTTGGATTTGACCAAGGAAAATCCCCATACTCTAACCCTTAACCATTTCCCCCCTTTTGCATGTGTTTTTGTAGACTTTTGTTTGCATATTTATCAAGCAAATAGGTGTTGAAAGGTGGTCAACAAGTCAACTAAACCCTATTTCAAGCTTGGAGACAACCTACAATGCATTTTCTACAAATTTGACTCTATCAACCTGACAAGAAGACAAGTACAAATATAGAGCTATAGAATTGACCTTTGATTTCATAGAATTTTGGAGGACTTATTCGCCATCAGTGGTGAATGAGTCCCACCTTAAGGTTGAAAAAGGTTATTTTGTCAGATTCAGATTCCCAACAGTTGGAAAGTAGTTTTCAAGTGTTTTTGTTAGTAGCGGGACTAATTCACCATCAGTGGAAAATGAGTCCCATTGGTGATTTACACTAATTTCTACTAGCATTTAGGTCCTTCCAGATTCAAAATTCATTGCCTAGGTGCACTCTACTCATCCCTCTTCAATTTTTTTTATGTTTGTTCATGTTTTAGTTAATTCTTGCATTGGACATTGCATATTTCATAGGTTTTTGATCGATAATTAGTCAATTTTAGTACTTGGTTGAATTTACAACATTGCATTTAGTCATACACACATCATACAACCCTTTATTTGAGTGAACCACCTCAATTTTGGGGTTCTATCTCTATCCTTTTAGGTGAAAGTTCCTAAGAGTGCAAGAGAAGTACATAGACACCACAAAATTGTTGGTTAATTTTGGTGAACCTACATATTGAACACTTTATCTTTCCGATTTCAATTGCATCTTGCATCCTAGGTTTCATTTGTATCAACATTCAATTATGTTTTGTTTTGTGTTTGCATCATAGGGTTTCTAAACTTGCATTAGTGAAAGACTCATATGGACTTCACTTTTTGCATATCAAATCATTAGAAAACTAAAAAATATACATTTGCATCTAAAAATCATTATAATCACTTTAAATTTTCTGAAAAACACAAAAAAATCTTATACCTAGATTCATTTACCACCCTGGGAAAATCAGTCCACCTACACATTTTAAACTGCAATTTCAGGAATTTTTTGGGCATTTACTGCATTTTAGTTTTCTATTGTTGTTTCTTTGTTTTAGTTTACAATTTTTTTGTTATTTTCATTTTGAACTCATAGATTGCATCGGATTTGCACCCACTTCACCCCTTGTGGTACTTGTATGAGTGCTTAGTACCCCATTGACAGTACTTTAGTGATACAAAGTTCTAGACTCATGGCTTCCCGCGATAGCACTTTCATTGTGGACCTTGGGATCTCAAGAGCTCCTACTCCTAGTTTGGACATGGTGCATTAGGCATCAATACTACCAGTAAAACACCTTTACATTCACATCCCATGCATGTTAACACATAAACTAGTTTGATTCTGGAAGATAAATTCATTAGTATTGATGAGGATTTTGCACATTTACAACAAGATTTATCCCTTGAAAACATTTCCACCACTACCATAGAAAACCTTCATCGTTTGATTGAAAGTGATGATGACTTACAAGTTATGAAAAGAATTGTTGAGATATACGAAAAACATGTTCCTTCCACTTCCCAATCCACAAACATTGTTGTGAGCCAAGGAGGACCTCACAATCCTCCCCCTTCAACAATAACATCCATACCAACTTATACCACTCCTCAAGTTACAACAACCATGCAACAGGTTAGTCACATAACTCCTTTCACTATTCTGACTAGCATTCCTAGTTCTTTTATGGCATAAAATTTTCCCTCTTCCACCTTCACCCCTCTTAGTGTCCCTTTCACTTACCCTAGCATCACATACACTCCATCACTATTTTCCCTTCCTCCTCATACCACTTAGACTGACCCCCTCATTACACAACTTTTTAACACTATTTCATCCATGCAACAACAAATATCTGCCATTAGCCAAAGTCAAAATGCTCCACCCACATATCATGTTCATAGTATCCCCTTATCTTTAGAGATCTTAAGAACCCCAATGCCACAAGGGATTGAGATGCCTAGGTTTGAGAAGTGTGAAGGTAAAGGAGACCCTATTAATCATGTTAATGCTTATATAGCCTTGTGCAATGATTTTGTCCTTGACGATAAGCTATTAGCCAAACTTTTTCCTAGTACCATAAAAGACACTGCATTGGAGTGGATTTCAAACTTACCCAATCATTCAATCCGATCATTTAATGAACTTGTGGATGCCTTTATAAGTCATTTCTAAGTTCATATGAATCCTAAAAAGACAATGGCTGATTTAATTAGATGTAAACAAAATGCAGATGAAAAAGTAATTGATTTCATTTCATGTTATTAGTCATTGTATGCTCAAATTGATGTCAAGATTCCTGATTCACATCTCTAAGAGATGTTTATAGAAAAATTGCACACTCACCTTCAAGATAAGTTGATTATGATGAAATTTCCTTCGTTCATGCATTTATGCATGACCCTTTGTGACGATCACAACTCTATTTCTAGTCATGATTCAAATTCCACTTCTAAACAAGATGCGAAGTCTAAATAAAGCAACCAAAATAACACACACAACTTTCGAAAACCAAATAGAGGCTTCTTACAATTAAATATTCCTTCTCAACAACAAACTCAACCTGTTCCAAGTCAAGTGGCAATTGTTAAAGTAGTGTTGCCCTTTACCTATGGGGGCCCGAAGAGACCATTTACCACCTTACCCGATACCCTCCATAAAACAATGAATCAACTACTACAACAACATATGATCACTTTACCTACCGTTAAACCCCTTGATACTACCAATCCTTTCCCACCCACCATTAAACCAAACACTTATTGTCATTTTCATCACCAAAATGGACATGACATGAAACAATGTAAGCATCTCAAACACTTAGTTCAAGATCTCATTGATTTGGGTTGTTTATCCATTGCAGGTGTTAATGATCAAGGAAATAACCACAATGCACCCCCCAATTAGAATTTACAATTCTTTACCAACCCCATGCCTAAACACAATGTTTCATTTTTCAAGGTTAGTGAACCTTCAAACACTCATGTGATAAACATCGATACAAATAATGAGCAACTTGATATTACTCCAAATGTTACTCAAGTTAATCCTATGGATGAACTCGTAGGTATGATATACATTGTACCTCATAAGGGCCCAACCAAAAAATCTCTTGATATTACCTTTTCTTCTTATGATATACTTAAAAAGCTTCCCTATGGTCCTCTTTACATGTAGTTGGTCGCATCTATGATAAGCCCACCAATGGGATATTAATAGATCCTGCCTGTGGCAAGAATGTGATCACAAAAGAATTTTTAGTATTACATGAACTTTATCAAGAAGATTACGACAAACCAACTACATGGATTAAAACACATATTGGTTTTGCATGTCATACGATTGGATCAATCATACTCCCATTACAAATAGGACCCAAAACTTTGGACGTAATATTTTCTATTATTCCACAATCAAATCAATTTCGTTTATGGCTAGGTCATCCTTGGCTTTGCTCGATGAAAGTGGTCCCTTCAGTTGTTCACAAATTTTTGAAGTTTCCACATGGAAATGAGATATGTACCATACATCATAGTGGTTTTAATCCATTTTCTTCTAAAGGGAATTTCTCCTTAGAATCCTTTTGGCCTGAACCTATGGAGCCCATCACCCCTTGTAAAGGTTTCCTTTTCATAGCCTATCAAAAGTTCAAAGCCAAACAAATATCCAACTTGTCTCTTCACTCGATGACCCCATCCACTTCCGCTCCTGCCATCATATATTAGATAATTCTTCAAACTGAGTTTGAGCTTGAACACATAATGCAACTTCATGAGCAACAAACAAAAGAAACTTCACCTTCATCATTTAAATGTCCCCACGATAATGAAACCAATCTTGTTATGCCTCACATTAAACAAGTGTATAAAGCTAAAGAGAAAGTGATTGAACCATATTCTTTAGTTTCTTTCGTTCTTCCCACTCTGGAAGAAAAGGAACCTATGGTGGATCAACCTGCTCTTACACCTCAATAAATTCAAAATAGAATTAAAAAAAACCATGGTGCTAGGGAGCATAGGCGTCGTTGTCATCTCCTTGCTTGTCGTCATCTCCTTGCTTGTCGGTCATGAATAGAAGAAAAAAAGGAAAATTAACCTATGCTTTTGATAGAAGCAATAAATGATCAACCTCCTTCTGATGCACCATAAGATAGTACATTCCAACCCTCACAACAAAATGACCTAATCCAACAGCCCCAACTCCTAATACATCCTTCCTTGGAAATAACCCTTCATCCTCCCATTGTATTTAATCTTGATGATGATGATGACGATGACATGATGATCAGGAAATCACAAAAGTATATGAAGAAGTGCACAACAATCTAAACTCTTAGTTTTCATCTACCATGAGCTTAAATGATAAATCTTATGCACCAAGTGAAGAACCTGGTACATCTCCTAATTTGGCACTTGCAATTCTTCCTTTGGACAATCAACTGCCCTCGCAATACACTGAACATGATTGGGATGCAAATGACTTGTTAGATGGTTGACTTGCATTCACCTTGCTAGAATTTTTGAATTTTTCTTTTTATTTTCTATTTCATTTGTAATTTTATGTGTGCATCATGTTCCCCTATAATGTGCATTTGATGTTCTCTCTCCATGTACACTTCAATTTGTGCATTTATTCTTGTATATGTTGTACTTTATCTTTGCTTTTTTTTGCTTTTTTGTTTGTTTTTTCCTTTTGGGGATGACACAAAGTGTGAAGATACCTTATGTCTCTTCCATGTTGACCCAAATGGTCCCTTTTCCTTTGAATTTTTCTTTCCTTATTTTTTCCTTTTGGGGATGACACAAGGCATTGAGACTAAAATGTCTCCTTCATGTTGACCCAAAAGTTTTTTCCTTTTATTTCACCTTTTTGTTTTTCCTTTTTCTTGTGTTTTCCTTTTGGGGAGGATGCAAGGCATTGAGACAACAATGTCTCCTTCATGTTCACCCAAAATATTTTCCTTTTATTTCACCTTTTTGTTTTCCTTTTGGGGATGATGCAAAGCATTGAGACCATAGTGTCTCTTCCATGTTGACCCAAAATGAACTTTATTTTTCTTTTATTTTCATTCTCTTTGTGTCATTCTTCCAGTTCTATGTATTCGAGGAATGATCATAGTTTTGAGATCTTTAATAAAAAAATCATAGAAATGAACATAATGACCCAAAATCCATAAATCCCTTATGTGTTGGTGTGTTCGTTTCTGCGTGGAAACCTCCCTTTCTTTTTTTTTTTGTTTTCATTTACATGAAGCAGCCTTAACTCACAAACATATGACTTGGCATAGGGCTTTCCAAGTTGGCTCTCATGTCTTGTTTTCTTTTTTCTTTTTTTCTTTGCCACTTTAAAGTAATTTCTCATAGAATGGTGTGTATAAATTCATTTAAAGTGGGGGGCATATTTGGCATTATTTATTTGCATTCTTGGTTCTTAGTGCAACCTTGTCACTTCATACGATGTGTTTGTCACTTTGTGGACAACATTGAGTATGATTTCCTTCATAAGTGCAATCTATCTTAGCATATTAAATTCCTCTTGGTGGCTTGATGCGACACTCTACATCTCCTAAGTTGTGAATATTCTATTCTTTGATTGGTCCTCTCTTGGAGACATTAGACATAATGTTCCCTAAGTTACAAACCTCGCATGAACTTAACAAGAATCCTTTGAAAATCTTTTACATTTTACATTTTACATCTTTGCCACCTTGAATAACACAACTTGCATGCTTATGATACTATCCTCTTTATTCATGAGTTCTAAAAATACAAAGATTTGCTTGTCTCATGAAGCACAAACTGACATTTTCCTTTGTGGTGCCTTGTTAAAGTTATCAGGATGTATAACTTTGATATGGTTGAGCGAGAATCCCATTCCGTAGCATGACCGTTTGTTGGAAAGAGACACTGCATATATTTTCAAGTGTTGTCATTGATGGCAACCCTTGTCAGCTAGTGGATCTGCACATCATAATTTACTCATATCGGCAGACGGATTGAAGATCAGTGGTTATTTGTTTGGGTAGAACAAAGCATCTGGTAGTTTCATGTTTTTCAATTCATATGCAGATTTTCTATTAATATTTTGTGTTTTATATCTTAGGAAGTATTGTTTGATGCATAATACATGTTATTCATAAGTCTTGGTGCCTCAAATCAATTTGGGTGGAAGTTAGAAGGTTCGGCCAACAATTTTTTTTTTATCAGTGTATGAAGGCCGACTTGGTGAATATAATGTGTCATGGATATTTGAGGATTTATTGGTTAATTATTTTTGTGTTTGTGCATTTTGTATTGGGTCCCCATTATGTTATGGATGACTCTTGTGGATACACATTGCTTATTATGAATGATCTGAGCTGACAGTTTGTGAATATTTCTTATTTTGTTGAAGCTGACTTGTAGTAATTAAATTCTTGGTAGCATATATATGTGTGTGTGTGTGTGTGTGTGTGTGTGTGTGTGTGTGTGTGTGTGTGTGTGTGTGTGTGTGTGTGTGTGTGTGTTTGATTATATCATATTTTTGTGTGTTCTATGTGAGTTGATGTATGCTACAAAATTCAAGAGGTCAGTAGAGTGATTATGTATAGTTTCACTTGTGCATTAAGGATTCTTGTGAACTGAATTGAAGCAGAGTAGAGTGAAGTGTAGAATCAGACATAAGGTCTTGAAGTTGATTATTGAGCCTAACCAGAACTATAATTAGGAATTTGTAGATGCTACTCTATCAGTTCAAATCCTTGGAAGTATTCCAAAGTTTTGTAAGGAAGTGAGCCTTTCTGATTTTGAGCAGTGAGCTCTAGGCAGTGCGGCTGAATGCAAGTGCATTCTCATTTGTAAGCTTTTCTTTTGAGTATAATCAAAACTATATTATGGATTAACCTCCACCATGGTTTTTCCCCTAATAGAGGTTCCACATAAAATCCTTGTGTTATGGTGTTGTGGTTATTTGTCTTATGTGCATGTATCTTTATTTTGATTGAATGTTATCAACACTTTAATGATCAAGTTAATAAAGCTAAAATTTGCACAACATTGACTCACCCCCCCTCTTAGTGTTGCTTGATTCCAAAAATTGGTATCAAAGCTCAGTTCCTCGAAAGAAGCTTAAAATATTGGGGAAGATCTTGGAAAGTATTTCAATGGATCCAAGAAATATGTACCAACAACTTATGGTGGCCCTAGATGATCTTGATTAGGAAAAAGCTGAAGTCTAGGAATTACAAACAAATCTCATGAATACTGAGAGATTCATTGAGTGATTGAAAGATAAAACCAAAAAGTCCAGGGAGAAGAGAAGGGAACTCTATGATCAAATCAAGTAGGAAGACAATAAATGCATGGTAGATGAACAACTAAGTCACACCCTAAAGGAAAAGATAGAAGAATGTGAAAAGCTTGCCAACGATAATGCAGTTCAAAAGCATGAGATGGAATCTATCATGATGAGAATGACTAAGGAAATTGAGGAAAACAAGAAGAATGAAGAAAATATTTCCCAATCCCTAAAAGAGAAATTAGAAGAATTCAGTCGAATTACTAATGGATTCATGTAGATGGAGCTAGAGTTAGAAAAAACCAAGCACAATGAGGAAGAATTTGAAAAGCACATTGTTGATCTCAGAGATGAACTTGCTATAGCAAATTAATTCAAGGAAAATTTCAAGATTAGCTCATGCAAGCTTGATGAACTAATTAAAGGTTAGAGGATTGATGGTGACAAGCAAGGTCTTGGATATGAGGAAGCAAAAATTTTTGGATCTAAACAAAGGAAATTTGAACAAAGAAGATTCAGGAAAACAAATCAGATGAACAACATTGGAAGGCATCCGGAAAGACAACCTAATGCTCAAAGTTTTAATGGTATATTTTATATTTGCAATAAATTTGGTCATATGACAGCTCAATGCAGAAGTAGAATGAATTCAAATAGTCCATCATTCTTTGGTGAATGATTTAACTATAACAAGTATGGTCACAAGTCAAATGAATGCAGAAATGTGTTGAACAAATTATATAGAGATGTTAGATGTTATACATGCAATAGATTTGGCCATATTGTTAACCAATGTAGATCAAGAGAAAGTCAGTGGAACAACTGGTATGGAAAAAGACATGTGGTGTGCCACAATTGTAACAAAACTAGTCATATTGCTAGATTTTACAAAAGAGGTCTAGTAAATCAGAGAAGAAGCAAGCAAAATGATGAAAAAGGAAAAGGGAAAGTCACTATAGATCATATCAGGAAGCAGATGAAGAAGACATGGGTGAAAAAGAGTCCTTCTATTATAGGAAATGAGACAGCACTAGAATCAACTTCTAGTAATTCCTTCAAGAATTAGGTTAAGGCCTCTAGCTTAAGGGGAACTGTTGAGAAAATCTTTCAAAACCCCCTGCAGGTGATCAACATCAGAATGTGAATAAGTTTAGTGATTATATTATTGATCTATTGATGTTGTTGAACAATTAGAGAAAGTATCTATGCAAAAATGAACATCCATAGAAGAATTATCTCTTACAATGCATGCGAACAATGTAACTGGATGAGAGAGAAAAAGTATTTATTGCAAGAAAAGGTTAGGTGTGCAATTGATAAAAGGTCACTTCTATTCCTCACTTGTCACTTTGCATTTTTAGAAGAAGAAGTTTGAAGAGCTCTGGAGTGAACTTTGAGCAAATTCAGTGAGAATTCAAGTGTGAAGGTGATTCAAAAGTTTAAACCCTAATTCAAAAAAGGTATTTTTTGGGAAAACTTGCAAACTTGTGAATTTGTGAGAATGGCTACTCCATTGGTAGTTGAAGTCAAAGATAGACCCCGTCCGAAGTTTAAATGGCATCCTTTCAAGTCTGTTGAGACTGAGACCTTAGGAGCATTTTTCATCTATTTTGTATGGTGTTTTGCACATTGAGGATATTAGGGCATACATTCATGCTAATATTGAAGAGTTAGGAAGCTCACAGTTGCTAAATCTATATTCCAAACACATTGTTGAGGAATATTTCTCTATCAAGCCAAAATTTAAAACCCTAGAAGAGAATAAATTCACGCAAATTGTGAAATTCCCCATGTTTGATGAAAGTGAATGGGTCTAGTACATCTTGAGTTGAGGTCATGCAAAATTCATGTGGTTAAATCAACCCTTAAAGATTTCAAAAGAGGATATAAGTGTTGTTATAGGATTTAATTCCTTCGATGGATTGTTGATTCTAAAGTCTGTGAAGAATCAAATAGTAACTAATGCAACTGGTTTTGTATATGATAAAAGAGAAATGACAATTGATGATATCATTGATGTGGGTGTGAAATTTTCTTTGATGGTTATTGGATATAAGATATATCACTCCAACAGGGAAAATTTTGTATTTGGTATAGCCATATATGCAGCCTATCAAATGGTAAAAGAGAATGTTGAACATGATTTGTGTGAATTGCTTCAAGGTCAGCTTATGGAAAATATTGGGAAGATAAAGAAAGACAAGAAAAATTCTTTTAAATACGGTAACCTGTTACTGTGCTTATTCTTTTATTTCATGGATGAAGTTTCGGGTGTTGGGAAAGTGCATTGGCAAAGCAACAAGCCTATTGTTGTTCAGATTAGAGACATGCTATTCTTGGCCTTGGTGATATGCAAACCAAGAAAACTACAATTTGGGGATTCTTCAAGAACTTTTAGAATGTAATGCAAGAAAGGGAAAGAATTCCCACATCTATTGTGGAGAAATATAAGGATACAATATGTTTTATGGTGGATATTGGTTAGTGCTTAATGGAAGTGGCAGAACCCATAACTGTTTGGATTATGCCTATGGGATATGAAGTTGAGGAAAGTATCTTGGAGCTATATGCTCAACATTTGTTGAGTAAACCTGTGGACTTGTCTGAAGAAAGGTTTGGAACATATGCAGGGAAAAGAATGAAAGTCCATGAGCAATTGAAGAAACCAATGATAGTCTGGTGGGTGAGAAAAGAAGTAGAAGTCTTTACAGAAAGCATGGGCATACCTACAGAAGCCCTAAAAGAAGAAAGAAGGAAAAGAGATCAAGCTAAAAGTGAAAAAGGGAAAGAGCCTGCTAAATCTGAATCTAATAGTCTAGTAATATCCTCTGCCCATACTAGATCATCAAGGAGCTATGCACCCCTATTTGATCATGGAAAGAAGTCTACTCCTTCAAAAACTCAAGTTAAGGCCTCCGGTAAAAGGAAGAAGGACAAGAGAAGAAGAGTATATGAAGCTGTTTCAGAAGATGAAGAGACAAAATCTGACAAAGAATTCAGGGAAATAAAAGCTACAACAATAGTCAAGCCCTCCAGTGATGAGGAGAAAGCTAAGAAGAATATGAAGTCTGGTAAACTTGGTATGATAGTAGAGGAAGTTGAAAGAGGTATAATTGAGGATGGAAATCTTAATCCTCTATGTGAAGTTTATGGTTCTTTTAACACTGTTGGTAAAAGAGTCCTTGAAGAAGCTACAATACAATACTTGAACAATTTTAATATGACACTTATTGAGATAATGACACAATTGCCTAAGGAGTTGTATGACATTTTAGAAATGAGAAGAGTTAATGCCAGAACTAACAAAGAATAGTTGAGAGAATGAGTTCTTGTAAATATAAGTCTAGTAATGTCTATAGAGGAGATGAAAGCAATCCTAAAAGAAGCAAAAAGGGAGTTCAAAATCAAGTCAAGGATAAACAAGCTTATGTTGGGTAAAACTGATGAATTGGAAAAGGAAACTAAAAGTATTTTGAGGAAAGTTCTATTGAAGAACATAATTGATGTTGTTTCAGAAGAGGAGCATGCAAAAGATACTTCATCTAATCCAGTAAATGAAGAGGTTATAGTTGAGGACACTCAGATTCCTCTTGAGGTGAATGATTCAAAAGAACCTATGGAGATTGAAGCCCCAAAAATTGTATATGTTGAAGAGAAGGAGATACCAATTGAAGAAGTTGAAGTTGAAAATGACAAAAAAAAAGTATGTGCTTGAGGAAACAGTGCTTGAGGAAGAGAAGGTTGAAGCTAAGGGAGCTACAATAGAAGAAAAAGACACTGAAGAGGCAGTGCTGAAATTTATGAAAGAGCAAAAGGGAGAATTTGATTTTGAGTTGGAAGACAACCCTATTCATTTTTCTACTCTATCCCCAATCCAGAAAATGAAGGTCGCATCATTTGCACAAGCTAAGGCTAGTGAATAAATTCTAAAGTCTCACATTGAGGACAATGTGTTATTGAATCTTGCATCAAATATTCTAGAGAAGATTATGCCTACACATGTTAAATATCCATCAGGTTCCTCCTCTGGTGAGCTGAACAAACTTATAAATTCCGTAAGCACTCATTTTGAGTCACTTGAGAAGTCAACTCTGGTCAAAGTTCAGAAGGAGTTTGATGTTAGGAAGTTCAATAGGTTGAAAGAATTTATAGCTGATGATAAAAATTTGTTAGCCACCTATGTGAAAAATGTTCAAAGTACCCTATCATAAGGTGGAAAGATTCATAAATTGTGTTTGTATCTATCCAAACTTACTGAGGAAAATGAGAAGAAGGCTAAGGATTATGAAAAGAAGATAGCAACTATTTCTAATTATTTTGATCTGCTAACTATTTCTATTAGTGAGCAAGAAGGTCAAGTTATATCCTTACTTGAAAAAATAAAGAGCTTGAAGCATGAGAATGAAAAAGTTGTGGAAAGAGCTGGTGAACTTAGATGACTAATTGGTCCAAATATGGAGACCATGTTGAATGCTTTGAAAGAAGCACAAGATGCTATGGCAGTTAGTGAACCAATGAGCCTTGAATATGTAGAAGTGCAATCCTATTTAATATATGGTCACATAACTATTCTGGAAAGCCTCAAGAAATGTTGGGATACAAGTCTGAACCTGTTAAAGAAAAAATTTATAGACATTTTCAAGTTTGTGTAATCCTTTTGAAAAAAAGCTTGTACATGGGTATGTGCAGGATCATCATGGAAAAACAGGCCCTTAAGTGGCAAAAAATTCATAAAAAATCAGTGTTAGGCAACTTGACTTAAAAATTTGAATAAGTTATCTATATTATTTCAAAAATATGTAAGAATAGAATTTGTAGAAAATTGAATGTAGTTTCTAAACTACTAGGCTTATTTAAAAATAAATAAAATCTATTTGGTAAAAATTTGAAATTTCAATGCAGTAGTACTTAAATTTCAGGGAAAAAATAAGAAGTAGGTGTCTGTTTGACCACCCTAACCATAATAAAATGATAATATTTTATTATAAGATTTTATATATAAGTAGAGGACTCATGTCTAGATGTGATGCATATTTTTTTTTAATTTTTTTCCAAGTAAATAATTAATTATGAATTTTTTATTACAACTTTTAAAAAATATAAAAACTCGTATGTCTGACCACCTTTACTTTGTCAAAACTTCATGAAATTTAATTTTTCTTTTTTTAATCCTATAGTATGTGAAGCATAGAATGTGACACATGTTTCAGATTAAAAAAATGTGATACCGTTTGAAAGTTATAGATGTTTTTCAATTAGCCTATCGATTAGAACTTTAGTCATAATTCTAATAAAAAATGAATAATAATTATTTATTAAATTCAAATTAAATAATAATTTATATTGCTGGAAAGTTGAGAATCTCCTCTAAAAACCCTTTTCATTTCATCAATTTTGGGTAAAAAAAAAGTCATTAGCCACATACCCTACAAATACCCATAATATTGCCACTTTTTGGCCCATCATGATCCTGCACATACCCACATATGCAATTTTGAAGTTTTTGTTTGTAGATGTTTTGTATGCGGATTCCCCATATTTTCCATTGATGTCAAAGGGGGAGAATAGATCTGTGAAAAATGTGTATTCATCTAAGGGGGAGTTGTAGTTTTGAGTTGTGGATAAAGATATTTTTGAAGTTTTGGTTGGTAGTGTATTTTTGTTGGTATTGATACGACACTTAGTACTTTTTCACTAAGTGTTGCCATCAATTCCAAAGGGGGAGATTGTTGGCAAGAGACACTGCATATATTTTTAGGTGTTTTCATTGATGGAAAGCCTTGTTAGCTAGCATATCCGCATGTCATCAATTTACTCATACTGACAGACGGATTGAAGATCAGTGGTTATCTGTTTGGGTAGAACAGAGCATTTGGTAGTTTTGTGTTCTTCAATTCATATGTAAATTTTCTGTTGATATTTTGTGTTGTGGATCTCAAGGAGTATTTTTTGATGCATAATACATGTTATCTGTAAGTCTTGGTGCCTCGTATCAATTTGGGTGGAAGTTAGAAGGTCATGTAAACCAAATTTCTATTTATCAGTGTATGAACGCTGACTCAATGAATATAATGTGTCGTGGATATTTGAGGAGTTATTGGTTAAGTATTTTTGTTTTCATGCATATTTTTTTGGGTCCCCAATATGTTATGGCCAACTCTTGTGGATGTGAATTGATTATTATGAATGATTTGAGCCAACAGTTTGTTAATATTTCTTATTTTGATGAAGTGGACTTGTGATTGAATCCTTGGTAGCGGATATATATATGTGATTGATTATATCATTTTTGTGTGTGTGTTGTATGAGAGTTGATGTATGCTATGAAATTTAGGAGGTCAATAGAGAGATTATGTACAGTTTCACTTGTGCATTAAGGATTCTTGTGAGATGAATTGAAGTAGAGCAAAGCGAAGTGTAGAATCAGATAGAAGGTCCTGAAGTTGATTGTTGAGCCTAACTAGAACTATAATCAGGAATTTGTAGATGCTACTCTATTAGTTCAAATCCTTGGAAGTATTCCAAACTTTTGTAAGGCAGTGAGCCTTTCTAATTTTGAGTAGTGATCTATAGGTAGTGTGCTTGAATGCAAGTGCATTCTCATTTGTAATCTTTTATTTTGAGTATACTTAGAACTATATCATGGATTAACCTCCACCGTGGTTTTTCTCCTAATAAGGTTTCCATGTAAAATCCTTGTGTTACGGTGTTGTGGTTATTTGTCTTATGTGCGTGCATCTTTATTTTGATTGAATGTTATCAAGACTTTAATGATCATGTTAATAAAGTTAAAATTCGCACAACACTGATTGACCCCCCCTCTTTGTGTTTCCTAATTCCAACACTTTCCCCATAGGCACCTATGTGTTTGTGAGTGCATACCAACTAGTGTATGTTTCTCACCTTTTGAGCCTTCTCACCTAGTGGACCACCATGAGTTCTATCGCCCTAGAGTGAGTATGCATTTTCTTTTTTAGACAAATAGCCTAGATGTGATTCACAACTAGTTGAACAAATGATTGAAGCTTGATCCAAATTTTCCTTTTTACCTTCTCTCTTTCACACTTGTGTTCCATTGTTCTTATGTTTTTTTTACCATAAGATCTTCATCCTAGGAACTAGATCATCCCCCTTAATAAGTGAATTTAGATCCTTCTCGTTATCTGTGGCTACTTTACTGTGAGTTTGAAGCAGGTTCATGCTCTCACTAAAGTGGGGGCTAAATATACCATATAAAAATGGATCTTGGACATTTTCATGGTCATTTAGGTCTTTCTCATGTGATGCTTAGCCTATTTTTCTTAGATTTAATATTCTAATTTAACTTATGCTTTCACATTAGGTCCTAAATATTCAAATTATGATGCCTTGTGAGGGTTTTGTGAAGTGTTGTAACACATTTCTACACTTTTCTAGACTCTTCTTATTATAATTCTTCTAAAAATCATACTTTAATCCTTTATCAAGTCCTATTTCAAAGAGTTGTAAACTCTTGTAACAGGCTTTCATGCTTTTCTAGGCTCGTCGTCAATAATTACACCTTTATTATGCTTTATTTGGCCCCTTTATGCACTTATAAGACTTAATTAAGTGTATTTTTGAATGTAAACCTAACAAACAACATTAAATTGAAGGTAATTCTCAACAACCACTTACAATCCCAAGGTGGGACTGATTCACCATGGGTGGCGAATGAGTCCCTCTTGGCTCCAAATTCAAAATAATTCAAAATTTCTTCTGGGTTTTTATTGAAAAATACCTTATGTTGGCCTATGATGTATTATTGGATTATTAGGGCATAAGTGTGTATAAATAAGTCTTTTTCTTCTCATTTTAACCCCCATTCATCAAGTTCACTAATTCACCCATTCATTCAAGCATTTAATCACTTTGCATCATTCAATCAAGCATTCATCAAGCATCTTGGAGTAGCAATTGACATATCTTTAAATTTCTTCAACAAGGTTGTGGTGAGTTTAGGACATTTGCATGTTGTTTATTCATCATTCCTTGTTCATTTCATTTTATTTCTTCATTGAGGGTTTTATTACCAAAGTGGGATTTGGGTATGTGCAGGATGATGATGGGCCAAAAAGTGGCGATATGATGGGTATTTGTAGGGTATGTGGCTGACAACTTTTTTTTACCCAAAATTGATGAAACGAAAAGGGTTTTTAAACGAGATTCACAGATTTCGACCAATATAAATTATTCTTTACTTTGAATTTAATAAATAATTATTATTCATTTTCTATTTGAATTATGATTAAAGTCTTGATTGATAGGCTGATTGAAAAACATCTATAGCTTTCAAACAATATCGCATTTTTGAATCGAAACATGCATCACATTCTATGCTTTGCATACTATAGGATTAAAAAAATAAAATGAATTCCATGAAGCTTTGACCAAGTTAAGGTGGTTAGACAGATGTTTTTATATTTTTAAAAGTTGTAATAAAAATCATAATTAATTTTTACTTGGAAAAAATTACAAAAAATATGCATCACATCTGAACATGAGTCCTCTACTTATATCTAAAATATTATAAAAAAATATTATCATTTTATTGTGGTTAGTGTGGTTAGACAAACACCTACTTATTTTTTCCCTGAAATTTATGTACTATTGCATTGAAATTTCAAATTTTCACCAAATAGATTTTTTTTAAAAATAAACCTAGTAGTTTAGAAACTACATTCAATTTCCTATAGATTCTATTCTTACATATTTTTGAAATAATATAGATAACTTATTCAATTTTTTACGTCAAGTTGCCTAACTCTGATTTTTCTAAACATTTTGCCACTTAAGGGCCTGTTTTTTCCATGATGATCCTACACATACCCATTTGACCAAGGAAAATCCCTATACTCTAACCCTTAACCATTTTTCCCCTTGTGCATGTGTGTTTGTATACTTTTGTATGCAGATTTATCAACAAAATAGCTATTGAAAGGTGGTCAACAAGTTAACAAAGTGTTTCAAGTCAACTAAACCCTATTTCAAGCTTGGAGACAACCTACAATTTGTTTTCTGTAGATTTGACTCTGTCAACCTTACAAGAAGACAAGTATAGATATAGAGCTACAAAATTTAGCTTAGATTTCACAAAATTTTGGAGGAGGATTGATTCACCATCAGTGGTGAATGAGTCCCACCTTAAGGTTAAGAAAGGTGATTTTGTCAGATTCCAGTTCTCGATAATCATAAAGCAGTTTTTAGGTGTTTTTATCAGTAGTAGGGCCAATTCTCCATCATTGGTGAATGAGTCCCAGTGGTAATTTACCCTAATTTATACCAACATTTAGATCCTTCCAGATTCAACATTCATTTCCTAGGTGCACTCTATTCAGACCCCTCTTCAATTTTGTTTATGTTTGTTCATGTTTTAGTTCATTCTTGCATACCTCACTATGTTTTCAAATGTTGCATATTTCATAGGTTTTTGTGTCAATAATCAGTCAATTTCAGTACTTAATTGCATTTACAACATTGCATTTAGTCATACATACATCATACAATCCTTTATTTGAGTGAACCACTTCAATTTTGGGGTTCTATCTCTCTCCTTTTAGGTGAAAGATCCTAAGAGCGCAAGAGAAGTACATAGACACCACAAAATTGTTGGTTCATTATCATATTCCTACTATAATGAATAATTATTTCAATTATTTAATTATTCATTATCCTTTTCTTCCATAAATTAAATAATTTTTTTTATTTAACAACTTGCAAATTTATCCTTTTCTCCCACTTTTAAATTAAATCATTATTTAATTTAAAAGTCAACTTTCCCTTTCTTTTATAATTATATAATTGCTTTAATTATTTAATCATTCACTTTCCCTCCTAGATTAAATAATTTTATAATTATTTAAATTCCTCCAACAAACTCTTTTTATGTGCCAACCTCTTTATCAGTGTCATCCTTATCTCTTCACAGCTCATTTAATTTCCACCTTTGATTGAATTATTTTATAATTTAATCTGAACTATCCATCATCAACTAAGTCTTATCTTTGCCCTAATTTAGTACTAACCCTATTGCATACAACTTTCATTCTTGGCCATTGATTGTCATATCTTATTGGCTTTTAATCTCAACCCTTCATTCCAATTTGGTTTTCTATAAAAGAGACCTATCATTGTCATTTCAACTAACCTTGTTCATGCTTAAGTACATGTTGTTCAAGGAGACAAGTACATGCTTAAATATTTTTCTATCATTTTCATTAGGCCACTATTGCATACTCAAAATTTGAGGCCAATCATGCATATAAAACAATATGGAGAAGGACAATGGAGGTGAATTAACCATGACATAGGTAATATTGCTTTATGTTTTATGTTTCTATGTTGGATTGTGCTTCATTTTTGGTTTCGGGCTTTAGGGTTTTAGTTTTTATGATTTATAACCTTAACCTTGATTTTACCCTATTCTACATTGGTGAATGGGATGTGAAATGATTTTTTGTAGATTTTCCTAATCTTATATTATTTTGTGCAAAAATTTGGAGACTAACATTTTGCAGCTAGGGTTGGAGACACAAGCTTAGGGTTTTAGAAAAAAATGATATTATCTAACAAAGTGCTACAAATTCTTTTACAATTTTTTTTTTTTGTAATATGACGATGATATCATGAGCCTTCAATCAAAAAATCAAATCTTTTGGATCTGTTTTAAATTATTTATAATTTTTCATAAAAAAATTAATTTTGAGATAAAATAACTAATTTTTCCATATTGTCTTTTATTTATGGAAAGCTCTCAAAATTCTAATGGGGGTCTATTCTTTATATTTTTTATTTTGATGAAAACTAATTAACCAAAATTTAGATCTTTGAAAATTAGGATTTTAGAAAGATTTGATCATATCTCACAAAATGTTGTCGAATTCTTCACAATTTGTTTTTCTTAGGTTTGGGATGATATCAGGAGGCTTTTATTAAAAAATAATATTTTTTAGATTTATTTTGAATTATTTATAATTTTTTTATGATTTTTCATTAAAATTTAATTTTGGAAGAAAATTAGTGAGTTATTCAGATTGTCTTATATTTACGGAAATCTATAAAAATTCTAATGGGGATCTATACTTTATGTTTTTTTATTTTGATGAAAAATAATTCATGAAAAATTAGATCTTTTAAAATTAGGGTTTTCTAATAGATTTTCTCTCTAGGGCTAAAATAAAATAAAAAATTCTAAATTTTTAAATTTTCAGAAAGCTCTCCAAATTTTAGTAGGGGTGTCTTCTTGGAATTTTAATTTTTGGAGTCAAAATCATTTCAAAAAAATAAAATCTTGTTGACTAGGTCAAAATACAAAAATAAATAAAAAAATTAACAAAATTAGAAAGGAAAAAAAAGAGGTGTTAAATTTTGGAGCTACTAATCTATGTTCTTGCAGGAGTTTTATTGTTATTATCAGATCTGATTTTTTTTTTGGCTTTAAGTTAACCCTCTAATATTAGTGACCAATTATCTTGTTATGGTTTTGCTTTGTTGTTGGTTTGGTTAATGTGCAAAAAAATAACTCTTCAAAGGAAAAATTGGATTAGGTGGACAAAAATTTGGAGCTAAAGAAAATCTAGGTGAACAATTTTCAACTCATATATTTATATTAGTCTTGTTTACAATATCACATTTCAATTTGGGTCTAAAAAGAATAAGTGTCTTCTCAAAATCATACTTTCAATTTGGGCTTAAAAAGAACAAGTGTCTTCTAAAAATCACATTTTCAATTTGGGCTCAAAAAAACCAATTGTTTTCTTTGCTTGGTGATATTGTTTGTGTTTGGAGGTGTGTATTTTCTCCCCTCACATTTTATACGATCTTGGGAATCAAAAAGACTTTTCAACACTATCATTTTCACGCCAATCGTTTCATTTTCTAAGGTTAATGAACTTTTCTAGTGTGATCAAATAAATGTGTATGCTCTCTCCTCACATTTTCATATGATCTTGGAGATCAAGAGAATTATTTGTGATCACTTTTGTATAACATTCTTAGGGGGCCTGCCTAGAGAAGTGATCACTCTAGGGGCAACCTCAACTCTAACGTTTTGGTGGAGTATAAATAGTGGGGGGTGAATATAAAGAAACACCTCTTGGAAGTAGAATCTTGTCAATCTTGGCTAAGTCCCAAAGAAATTTATGCCTTTGGGAAGTGAAGGTGGAGTGTGGGTTACTGTTATCAATTTTTCACCGTAGCTCAAATTGACAGAGCTGATTAATTCAAGATTCATTTTAAGGTGGAAAGATTTCAATTCATTTTTACAGTTGTTTAAACCATTGCATGTATTGGAGTTTACAAGAGTTGTTTGGTTAAAGTGTGCAAGGTGTTCTAGTTTTCCATTCATGATTTACAACATAAAATATTGCATAAGATACAAAAATAATACTTTCATTCTATATTGACTTATTCATTCCATAATGTTTCATACATTTTTTGAAAAAGAGAAGTACAAAATTGAACAAGATTGCACAAAAATGTTGTTTTCTATTAATTGGGATGAAAATAAAGATCAAGTGTCTCACAAAAGCCGTGGGAATAGCTGAGTCAATATAACACAAGAAATGCACTATGCTACTGAAGATAAAATAAAGAAAGGAACATATAAGAAGAAGCATAGCCATCATTGTCTGAGGTGTCTTCAAGTTTTCTTCATTGTTATTTATCCCTCCTTGCTCATGTTCTTAGAAAGAACCTACAGATGATTGAGAAAGCTTTGTTAGAGCTTGGGTTATGAATCCTCCTATATGATCTCTCAACAGTAATATAGAACATTTCTTGTGGTGCGTTGAATTAGTTGAGCAAAGATCGAAAGTGTGAAAAAGGAACACAAAAGATGAAACATCACAAGAACATTGAACTTAGTTTTTTTAAAATCTAACATGTTTGTTTCTTGTGCAGGTATAGGAAAGGTCATCTTGTTGATCTGCTTTGATGACTTAATGGTATGTGGTGTAAAATAGGCTCCCACAAGAGTTGAGCTGAGCATGTTGTCCCTTGACTTCAAATGGGGCTTTGATAAAAGAAATACATTCACAATGTCAAAATGAATCATCGAACTGAAAAAAAAGTACAAAAAATTAATGCAAGAGAAATGGATTCATCACCCATACATGATCATCAAATTCAAAAATTCAAACTGAAGATGATAATCATAGATGAACAAGGAATCATTCTCAAATGCTCAACAGATGTAGAACAAAAATTAAATGAACTATTTTTCATCATATATTTTTGTTTGCATGCAATTGTGTCACAATCAAAGTGCTGCTACAACATTATATTATTTCCATATTTCATTAACATGATGTTCACAACGCCAAACACAATGCCATTATAATTAATTCTATGACTGAGAAGTTAGACAGAGCCCAACAGGGGTCTCTGGTGGTGGACCTAGAGGAGACTAATGATGAAAGCCAGGAAAAGGAAGCTGGCATATCAAAGAGAACCAGAGCCAATCTGAAGAGAAAGGCCCCCCCCACTCCAAAGATGATTCAAATTTTTAAAAAGGGTGTCCATGACATGCAGAATTTGGAGGCGGAGATGGAGTCTGTCCTCAAGACTCTGGGTTAGTTGCAGCCAGTTTTTTGTTGTTAGCTCTACTGGCCTTTTTTGCTTGACCTTTTTGGTCTGTTACGGTTGGCTACTGTTTGCTCCGTCCTTTTCCTTTCTAGCAGCTGGTGTTTTCTGTTGGACTTTCCTTTCCTTTCCTTATTTTTGTAAACTCTATGGTTTCGGGTCCCTGTAAAACCCGTTTTACCCTTTATGAAAAACATGATGTTCACATTGATAGGGCAACAAGTGATTCATTGTCATAGAATGATAGTGAACGGGAATACACAATGCCAATCTATAATCAAGAATAGCAATTGAAGCAATTGGAGATGCTTCAAGAATTCATCATCAAAGTGTCACTTATTTCAAAATCTTTTATGCACTAAGGATTCCAAGAGAAATAAAAATGCATGAAGAGTACAGAGAGAAACTTTGTCTCCATCAAGAAATGAAAGTACAAAGTGGTTGCAAGTGAAATATGAAATCCAAGGTATGAAAGAAAAAGAAGCTATTGTAAACTATGGATTCAATATGCAAAGGGTTTGAATAGAATGGAACATGAAACAATATCACTAATGTAAAATGTAATACAAAATTAAATTCTTGTTTTAGCATGTTGGTGTTCCAGTTACAAAAGATAATCTCATTACATTGTTCTATGTTCACAATAAGGAATAAAAATACGGTAAAAAGTGAAACTTGAAGTACATTTTCTAAATATTTAAAGTTCTTGGAGTGAATGACAACAAACAACAATGACCTATAGATGCATCATGTTGGCTGAATGCAAACATTGCAGGAATTAAGTGAACAAAATAGAGGCATTACCATGCAATACATTTGGGGGTAAGTAGAGAGTTTTTTGTGTGTGCTTTATAGAGAAAGGGAGTGCAAATACTATGGAAACCATGTTAAACAATGAACAAGAAAATTCATGGAGAGTATGGGTATGTGCAGGATCATCATGGAAAAAAAAAGGCCCTTAAGTGGCAAAAAATTGAGAAAAATCAGAGTTAGGCAACTTGACGTAAAAATTTGAATAAGTTATCTTTATTATTTCAAAAATATGTAAGAATAAAATCTGTAGAAAATTGAATGTAGTTTCTAAACTACTAGGTTTGTTTTAAAAAAAAATCTATTTGGTAAAAATTTGAAATTTCAATGTAGTGGTACTTAAATTTCAAGGAAAAATAAGAAGTAGGTGTCTGTCTCACCATCCTAACCACAATAAAATGATAATATTTTTTTATAAGATTTTAGATATAAGTAGAGGATTCATGCCCCTATGTGATGCATATTTTTTTGTAATTTTTTTCCATGTAAATAATTAATTATGAATTTTTTTATTACAAATTTTTAAAAAATAGAAAAAATCATATGTTTGACCTCCTTAACTTGGTAAAAAATTCATGAAATTCAATTTTTCTTTTTTTAATCCTATAGTATGTGAAGCATAGAATGTGACACATGTTTTGGACTCAAAAAATGTGATACCATTTGAAAGCTATAGATATTTTTCAATCAGCCTATTAATCAGGATTTTAGTCGTAATTTGAATAGAAAATGAATAATAATTACTTATTAAATTCAAAGTAAAGAATAATTTATATCAATGGAAAGCTAAGAAACTCCTTCTAAAACCCTTTTTCGTTTCATCAATTTTGGGTAAAAAAATAGTCGTCAGCCACATAACCATCATATTGCCACTTTTTGGCCCATCATGATCTTGCACATACCCATATGAGGAAACCTTATTTTCTGATAAGCAATTGAAGAATTATCAAATGAGAGTTGAGTTTCATTATGCTACAAGGGAATTATATTGAGTTACATATAAAAATATGTGAATGGAGATAAAGGAGCTTAAGCTCTTTTTAGTAAAAGAATGCAAACAAGGTTTCTAAAGAAAGGTTGTAATCAATAGTGGAAAGCTTCATAGTACCCACAAAGCAACCTTGCTTCCAAAATACAAGTGTGTAACAGTAACATTCATTGTTCATTTTAGCATATAAGATGCAGCCACATGTAACCATATAGATTTCTAAATGGTGCTAGGTTGATAAGTGGGAAACAAGTAATAATTAGTGACAATGTATGCATCTAAAATCTATGACAAGAACAAGCAAATGGTGCCAAAGCTAGAAAATGGTGGAATTGCAAGAATTCAAATACAAAGAAAAAGCAAGTGACTATTTGTGCTAAGAAAATACAAATGGAGAGTACCAAATAAGTTCCTTTGAAAGGAAATCCCCATAGGAGTAACATGGTATTTCTGTAATCAAAGAACAAGACAAGAGATAGTGATATACACATGAAAAATGAAACCATTTTTTTTTTTTAGAACAATGAGCTAATGCTAAAGTAAAGCTAGGGTTTCAAAGTAAAATGAAACAATAGTGACTTTCTCATTCAAACCCAGAAAAGTTTCAAGCTTCGACATTTCTTAGAATGGCTTTCATTTTGGTTTCCTTTTTGAAAAATTGAAGAACAATGTTTCTTTCTACATATTCAGAGAATGAACAAGAAATACATGATGCATTAAAACCCCATTTTGTATTCTTATAGCCACATCCTGAGAGAGGCATTCTTCTCCATAGAAACATAAACTCACTTGGGTTTTTTTCCAAGAATTTTAAATATAGAAGATAATAAAGGGTTCGAGCTCATGCAAGATTAAGAGCTCTCAAAAAATAAAAACAACCTGGTGAATGGTTGTGACCATTGAAGGAATGGAAACTCCAAAAAAAAAACACAAAATGAAAAGAAATTTTTTTCTCTAAGAGTTTCATCAATTTTTTACATCATGGGTCAAGTCTAAAATTGATTATTTTTGCAAAAAAACAAAGAAACAAAAATGGTATGGTTACGGCCTATGTGGAGTATTGAATTTATTTTTTGTTTCCAGACAAAAGACAAACTTTTTTCTTTTAAATCATCCTCAAATCGAGGTTATTGAAGAGGGAAATGCATCAAAATGAAAGAATGGAGCTTACCCTGGTGTTTGTGTGTGGAGAAAATCATTCAAAACCCGCCTTCCATGACCTTCAAAAGCTCAAATCTAACTTTCCATGGTGGCTCGAAGAAAAGGAGAAATCAACAAAGAGACAAGGCATGAAAGACAAGTCAAAAAAATCACAGAGGTCATGGCCTAGAGGCTTCAAAAACCCTTCAAAATGAAATCAAAGTGCCACAAAGAGATTAGAAAATGGTTTACCATCAAGTTGCAGGAGGATTTTGACCCCAAGCATGGAGAAATCAACTGAAAAATGCAGAGGAAAATGCTCAAACCCTAGTTCCCCATGGCGGCCAAATGTAGAGCTCATTTCTTCCCAAATTGCAAAGTGAAAATGATGCTAAGAATTAGGGAATGAAATTGGCATTGATGTTAGGGTTTTCCAAGTGCCCTAATTCGAATGTGCAATTATCATATTTTAAAAAAAAAAAATATTTAAATATTTATTAATACCTTGTTACTAATGTTTCCTAGGTCTAGCCATGCCTTAGGAATTTTTCCTTTATTTTTAAGAAATCCAATAAACTCATACCTTTCCTTTGTAATTTTATGAGAAAATATATGCACTTTAGCCCTTGTTCACTAGGTCAAGCTTCCCATGTGCCTTAGTTTCTTTATGGGATATAGCCCATAGTTGAATTTTTATTATGATTTTTCATTGAAAAATCAAATATATGGGAGTTATTTGCATATTACCTTAGAGCTTTGCAAGGCATCATTTTTTACTCAAATCACAAAAATTAGATGTAATAGAGAGGGTTTCTAAATTGTTTTCTGAAACTGCACATGATGTAAAACATCATTAAGTTAATGTTTCTATAAATTACCTTAATGTTTGTTGTTATTTTTAAAATGTAGTTTGGGTGTTTGAGTCTTCACTAGACTTTCCATTTTGAGTTGAGTTCACTTGGGTGAATTTGAGAAAGAGGAGGAAAACTAAACTTTCCATTTTCAGTTTTGAGTTGTTTGGACCTAATTTTGTGGATTTTCTGGATCAACCTCTTGGAGATGGAAAGTTGCCACTTTTCTCATGTAGTTTGGAGCGGTTTGAAGCACTATTTTTTAGGCTTTTCTAAGGAGCTTGAAAATGGTTGAAAGTTGATATTTTGAAGATGTAGTTGAGCTGATTTTTGCTATTTTCACTTTTGAAGATACTTGGGAGATAGAATTTTCAAGAAAATTTTGATTTTCTTAGTTCAGATTGATTGTTTATTTCTCTCCTACTTAGTCAGAGAGTCTTGTAAACTTTTTCTTGTACTCAGATTTTGAATTTGACACTCCCTCATTTAAATAAAACAATAGGTCTTCCTTTCTCATTTTCTTGTCTCAAATTTACAGTCACAATTTGAAGTTAACTATGATTCAAATGCAAAATCCTCTTCATGTCTTATCATTGTAAGTTTGTTTGCAAGGGAACATCATGTGATTCAGGTTGCATTTTTTGTTTTGTTTGGAAAAACTCAATGCAAATCGCTATCAGATTATGTGTCTCTATGGTGGTATTGTGAGAATAAATTTTTTAGAGATATTACTAAGAGTGGAAAGTTGTCATAATTTTTATATTGTTAGTGAATCATCTTAGGTTTTAGGATCTTTATTTTCATTTTTTCCTGTTAACCCTTTCCTCTAAATGTCTTCTAGATTAGGTGGTTTACTGGGCAAACCAACCCACTCTGGAGATTCGCTCTCACTTATAGATTTACCCACAAATTTGAGAGTGTTTCCATGTTGCAACAGGATAGGAAATTCTAACTTGGCTAAGGGTGCAATCCTAATTTCCAATAGTTACCCTATCCTCCAAATTTTTTGGCATTATTCTCCCTTAAAATTCATGGAATTGGGCCTCATATACCTTCAAGGTATATAGAGGAAATCCGTAGATCCTTGTGCATCCTAGTTTAAGACCATTGGCTAATCTATCCACTTGAATAATTTCTAGGATTGTTCTTGTGCTTGGAAGTGTCTTCTTATCATAATAATTTGCATTACATCTTGCATCAAATCTTGTCTATCATGTGTGAATGCGTATTCAAGATATAAATCTTAAACAAGCAAGAAGAAAAAACCATAAACCAAAAACATTAGAAACATTTCAAACACAAAAAAATCTAGGTGTCCTCCAAGTCAAGGTATCAACATCATCACCAAGTCAAAATTCTCATCCCCATTCCCCATATTAATCATCCTATCCTATTTATCCAAGTCAAACTAATCATCCCATCCTATTCATCATATTCATTCCTCATCATCCTAGTACTCATTATCCATCCTAATCCAAACTCACTACCATGTCTTCAATTTACCTTCATATGCTTCATAATCAAGTTGAATACTAATTAATTTTCAATGGTCAAGTCCAACAATCCTTGAGTCCCAATAGATAATTCATCAATCCTCTATACCAATCACCCACAATCTCGAGTCAACCACCCATCTACCAGTCTTACCAATGATCTATAATATCTAGTCCTTAATCCATCTATCCTCCCTATCAAGAAATTGTTAACAGAATCCATACTATTAATACCCAACAAAAATCCATTAATCATCCTCATCCTAACCTTTACAAGGGAAGCCAACCTTCCATTAATCCATTCCATGCCTCCAAATTCTATCCTAATCCATCATCTATTAATCCATTATGAGCCTCCACATCCTATAATCCATTCCAATCCACTCCATCCCAATCGAAAAATCTGCCCAAGAAAGACACATTCAAATATGATATCATAAGCTACATAAAAGAGAAAGATAAAATCAAATGTGAAGAGAAATCTAGAAAATCCAATCACATTTCTAGTCCTACACCATCCAACCATTTGTCGCCATCATGCTCTCCATTTTCTACCAATCCTAAAAATGGTCTTATTGTCAAAAATAAATCATTTCCATATCAAAATCCTGAATCCATTAAAGAAAATCCTATCATTTCCCAAAATCAAATTCCATTTCCTAAACCTTTGGATATATCTCAAGAGCATGTTCCAAAGCATCATGAAATAAGCTCTAAGATAAATCATGATCAAGTTATCTAAAAACCCCTCTAGGTGACAATAATATCCATGATAATCTAATCTTAGATCAAGATATTAGTCCATTCCATGAAATCCATATTTCCACCACCCCCATCTTTGCAGATGATACAATTGCTTCCACGAGACACATAGATTATCCTCCTCTGGAACAAGAGTCTCCTACTTTAGAAATATTTTTAAATGATCAAGCTATAGCCAAATTCACAGGACTCTGTGGTGATGACCATAAGGAAGGTTTCTACATCAACTTGGAAGCACTAATATCTTTTGAAGAATCATCAGATTCCAATAATCAAAAAATTATACCAAAGATATCCCACATATCAATGTAGCTAGGATATCTTATCAACTAGGATCATCCACCTTTGTTAGAGCGGGATTTATTGTAAATGATTTTTTTTTTTAGTAATAGTTTCCACATACATAATGATGGGTTCACATCTTTCTTCCACTATAAAAAATACCCCATCACAAATATAATATTTTAGATCATATAGTATCAAGGAAGAGGACTAGGCCTACATGAGCAAGGAATTTGAGAACCAATTTAGTTTTATGATACTTACATGATATTAGAGGACACTTTATCCAATACAAGCATCAATATGGGGGCCATGAGTAGTCCTTGTCATAAAATTGTTGCCAACTCTCCTTTCATCCACACCATAAACCATCATTCCAAGATAATTAAACCCATCAACTGGAACCAAAAAAAACAAGTCTTACAAGCCTAAAGTACAAAATCAAATATCAAAGGCCACTGAATACAAATATCCAAGTGGACAAATGACGTTAAAATTGATTCCAAAGAAAAATGGATCCAGTAAAGAAAGGAGTTCAATTCCCATATTCAATAAAATTAAAGAGCCACATGAAAAGAGGTCTCCCACATATAACAAATGTCCACCTCCTTGGAAATGGTCATCACACAAAGAATATAAATTCATGGTTCCAAACACTATCTTAATTGAAATCCCAAACTCCATCATCCACCATCCCAAGTTCAAAAAATAAAAATTTCAACATCCAAATGTCCAAATAATCCTTCCACAACTACCATTATCCATCATAATCCTACTTCACAAATCTGTCACATCTTGGCAGCAACTCTTTATCATTTGGACTCCCATGGAATTTTATCATGATGGGCATATTTTGATAAAACCAAAACTAGTCTCAGAAAAGGTCACAATGACATTGATTGTATGAAAATGTTATGATCTTGACAAAAAAACTATTCCATAAAGGTCATTATTGGTATATCATGACACCATCATCTACATCAACACAATCAAAGGATTCAAAACAATTGGTGGTCATCCAAACTATCAAGCCCATATAGAAAAATCAAAAATCAGAAATATCATCACCTTAATGAAAACCTAGAAAATAAGCATCTTGGTGACACAAAAAAAATAAAAAATAAAAAAATAAAAAAATAGTAAAGAGAATTTTTTGTCCAATAGTGAAAACCATTTTTATGGCGCTTTGGATAAGTACCATGATGAAAACTTAGCAAACAGGTGTCATGTGTAATAGAAATTATCTATGCGGGCCATTACACTTGGGGGAAAGTTGTCTCATCTCCCATGCCTTTCTCATGGGATTTCCATCGATCCATCTAATCCATATCATTTCCATCCATTTTCCCACGTACTTTGATCTTGATAAGGACAAGGGTAAAAAAAAAAAATCATACTTCAAATGGACAAACTCTTGACATGTATATCCTTTGGTCATACACTATCCATGAAATATCATGTCATTGCATTCATAGAATTATCCAAACCCATACCTCAGAGAAAGACATTATGCCTACGAGACATAGTCCTTGGAGATCATATGATAATTTCTCTAGCCAATAATCCTCATGTCTCATGTCCTTTACCAAAATCAATCCATTATCCTTCCATACCTATTGTTGGACTTGGTTTTCCCTTTTCATTGGTCTAAGGACTCCAATCCACTTATCCAACATCCCCTCATTATCCCATTCAGTCTTGAAAAGAAGTCATTCCAAATGCAATAAGCCTAATCCATAAAATCTTGCTATGCAACCTAGTGCATCATCGAAAACATTCCTTGTCTTTATTTATAGTCTTGCTAAAAACCTTGATTCTTTAGTCACATTATCATTATAGGGATATGTCTTTCCCAATCCTTGTTTTTTTTTTAGATGTGTCCTTTCCATATCAAACGACTTTATCAAACAAAGTTGTGTCACACTTTATAAAGGAAATGACCGACACTGATCCAACTTTTAAACTTGAATCACTAAAAAGTGGCATATATGTTTTTAATTTTGAAATGATGTAAACTAGTAAAATATGTATTTTTCAATATTTTTTATTTTTTTATTTAAAATAAAAAATCAAAAAATTATTTTAAACTAGTTTTTAATAAATTAACATTGTAATTTAGTTGCTGATAAAATGTTGAAAAAATGAAGTTGCATGAGATGTCAAACTTTTTATAGTAATTTTTTTTTTTTCTTTCAATTTTTTTATGTATTTATAGCTTGAAACTTTAGTGCATGGATTTTTTTTCAATTTTGATAAATATATATTTTAAAATAAATATTAAAATGTGCGTGAATCAAAAAATAGTTGTTTCCATTGGACGTCAACTTTCATATTAAATATAATTTATCTAAAATGAAAAAAAAAATATACCATCTTGAAATAGATTCTTTTATCTAGCATCATATTTTTTCAATTTTTTAATAAGTTTTAGTATTTTTCCTTGGCATGGTAATCAACCTAATATTTTTCATTGATAACCTAATTTTAGTAAAAAATTAAAAAAAAAATATAAATAATAATTAAATTATTAAAATAAATATATTTTTGGAAACTCCACTTATGATCTAAAAAAGGGTATTTTTATATTTTAAAAAAAAAATTATTTACATTAGTAGGAGTTATTGAAACTTCAAGTTTTTCAAATAATCATATTTTTTTGTTAAATTGCACTCAAAGTGGTGCTCCATATATTTTTAGCCAAAAAATTTAGTTGAGAAAGTTGTGGAAGTATCAAACTTAACTAGAATGAATCATACTAGCTCGTATGTTTGACCAAAATTTATTTCTAGTTAGAAATACTTAAATTAAGTTGTGTTGATAAGTTGGCTGAAAGGGTGACAAAACTTTGTGCTTTTACCTATCATCATTATCACCTATAATTGGTTTTCAACTTGACTAGGAGCAAGATCATATGTGTCCTCGAATTCTTGTGCATGCCTACTTTCTTGATTATGGGTATCATTCATATGCATTTGTCATGGTCCTTATAGTGTATCATCTGTTGGCTCTTTTAAATTCCTACCAGATCTTCAAGGTAGCCTATGGATTTTCCAACTCCAATAATCAACAACCTAAAAGGGGTTGACCAATGAACGAGAGAAATTAATTTAGCTTTCCTCCTGCACTTCAAGCCCTGCAAATCTTGGGAGGGTGATCCCACAATGTATTTATAACATTCCTTCACAAGATTTCCATATGCATTGCATATTAAGCATATATATTCTCATTAGGGACTAAATAGATGAAATACTTCAAGAAATTAACATTTCCTTGAGAGAATTTAAACATCTACAGTCGAGAATATCAAATAGTACCAAAATTTAGAAAAGGTAGATCAATTGAACGTATATTTATGAGATTTTTTCTAAAATTGAAATAATAGAAGTGAGAAAAGTGTATGTAATAGTCAAGACTAGTGCCATATCCATGGGTTAGGAGTTAGAATGTAATAAATTGAGCTACAAGGTAGATTTAATCCTAAACATCCATAATCTTTGCAATTGCCTTACAATTTACACATTAACACACAAAATTCTATGACTACTTACCAAATCCATATGACACAAGCATGATTCTATGACTCAACCAAAGCATTTAACTCATCCATTAGATCAAAGAAAAAATTAAATCATATATCAAAGTGGAAGAAAAATGATAATTAAAGAATAGATCCTTGATCCAAATCCATTAATAACTCATACAAAATATAAAAATGGAGAGACAATAGGCTTGAGAGATTAGTATTTCTATTAAGGTATGTTTAGAAACCACATAATTGACCAAGCTCACTACTTCTACACAAAACTCTAAGATATGGACTATATATGCATTCTTTGTGTTCTTGATTAGAACAATTTTTATCTAGACTTCAACAAAAAACCTGTTGCACAATAGACTTGAATTCCCATTTATATCATCAAGGGAGCAAACAAACATCAGGCTATTGGATAATTACAGTTCATTTGGCCTTCATTTCAAAATAAATTTCAAATTCATTTGCACTCATTTGCAACAGAAAATTCTCCACTAAGTTGATTTTCCTCATCCCAGGAAAACTAAATCTCCACCTGTAAAAAATAGTTAACCTGGCTTTGTTTGCTGCACTACAAATATTCACCTCCATTGTCCATTTTTTAACCCTGTAGATGAAAATAATTTCTTCCCCCGTGAAAGCCTTTTATTTCTGTCCCTTTGTTAAGCTACATTTTGCACCTTCAGCAAGTAAAATATTTTTCTTTAAAATGAAACCATTAAACTTTGCTTTCCTCCATGCTTCATTTTATCTCCAGCAGATAATTTTTTTAAGCTTTAATAAAGGAACCTTTAATTTAATTTCCATCAATGCCTTTTACAATTTTCACATTTGAAATACCTTGCCTTTTAAAATTTCTAGCCAAAGCATTTTGAAAGGTGAAAAGTTAAAAATTTATTCACCAAGAAAAATATTACCCATGCATTTATATTTCACCCATTTATATTTTACCTTTTAGTTTTAATTTTTTTTTAAAAGAAAAACCATTAGGCATTCACTTTTTATATTTAAAAAACTTAAATAGTAAAATTTCCATGTTTTGCCAGGCCCACCACATGCTATCTCCAACCCATCCCTCATCGCTTGATGAAGTGAAAAAAAGGGAAACAAACCAGCGATGCCCAATGAAAATGAAAAAAGAGCATTGCTCATCACTCATTCAAAGTGAAAAAAGCCATTAAAATTCATGATGAGTGATGGATGGTGGGGATTTGGCTACGTTCCTCATCCATTGTCCTCCGTTGATTTTCTTTGGTGCCCTAATTCTTCTCTTTCAAACTTTTCTTGCATAGCCATGTACAATCCTCCATTTTTGTCTCCATTGATTAGGTTTTCCCATCCTCATTGCCAAATCTTTCCCCCATACTAGGCACCAAAAAAAAGCACTGAATGCAACAGGCATGATAGTGCCCCGTCTCTTTGATCAGGAATTTGAAGATTCCTTCACCCAAAAGAATTATGCGTAGTTGATTTACTTGGTAGAACCTTTGTAAAGTTTCTCCTACTGTGAGCTACTCATCCATTTACATTTTCCCAAAGCTCGAGCTATATTCCCCAGCCTACACAATGGCCACCCTAGGCACAACAACATTTTATGTTCATACGCCAATACAATTTCCTCAACAAATTTGATACATCTTGATTGCAAGTGTTAGTTGTGCCCTTCCTTCTCATTTTGCTTTGTGCTTTGATGGATGTCCATATCTCAGCAAGGCATTCCCTGATGATGCACTAAAGAAGAGATTTTCCATTACCAATTTTGATTTATTTCAGCTAAAATCACAATTTTTCTCCTTGAGGAATGGCTGCATCAAATTTTCACAATATAATCCTCAACCCTCTTTTTTTTCTGCGCCAATAGTTCACAATGCTACACTAAAAAGAAGTTCATCAAAAAATTTGATACATTTTTCACTACCAGCACAAACTCCCTTATCTTTTTTGCTTTGATGAATTCACATACCTTACATTCCATGTTGTTTAAAAATTGATAGTTTTCATTTCTTGTATGTCTATCGATGGAGAACAATCCATCACCGGTTTGGATTTTCATTTTTATCCAGAAGCTGCAATGAGCGATGGCATGAAAACTATGAAGTTTTTCAAAGTTTGTTTGAGATTTTTTTAGCCAATGGGATAAAAGAATTAAAAATCCTTTTTCCTCCTATTCAAATGTTGAAGAAATTAATGCCCTAAAATAATTTTGAAAATCTTGAAAATGTTTTAAATATATACATTTAAAACATTAGAACTAGGTAAAAATTTAATTATGCCTATAAGCCAAATGGAAAAATTTATTGCAAGAAAGCTGGGACACCTGGAGCCATGAAAATTTGCATAGGATCATAATCAATTATTTAGAGAAAACCCATTTCCTCAAATTTTCCCCAGCCCTTAAAATTCAAGTACCTCATTTGTAAACTAGCCACGAGACGTGTTCGCCTCACCCAAAATACATTACAATAATGTATCATTTGATCTCTAATCTTGATGAAAATAGAGTTGTAGAGATTTCAAACCAAAATAAGAAAGGGTTGTCCTTAGATTTGCAAAATTTTACACATTTCGAAACACCATTTTTGGCCATGTCACGATTAGAAAGCAATTAAATAACCCATTAGAACTTATCTTGGGAGCCTGAAATGGAATAGGCGTGTAAACATTTGACCCAAAAATTTAGTGCAACAAAAGGATTGGAAAACGGGATCATGAGGTGAAATTTATTCAATGTCAAAGTTGCTCAATCAAACATTTCTGCAAATGCAGTTGTTCAAAATCAATTAAAACTCACCTAATCACCATTTCGAAAAAATATGAAAACAACTTCTAGAGAGCTGCCACTGGAAACCAAAGTTCAATTAGGTACAATGAGCATGTGTGCAAGAGGTCTTGCATTCAATCATCAATCTTCATGAGATATTAGGGGTCAAAGTTGACCACCTTGAAAAGTTCTAGAAATGCAGATGTAAAATCAACACAAACTACATTTGCTTTTGATCTCGAAAAAATAACAAATCTGATCATGAGACCCCAAAATCAAACAAGAGAGTATATGAATGTAGGGATAATGGAGAGAAACAATCCATTTTTCATGACGATCATCCATTTGCAAAATATAAGCTTGAACGAGAGGCCACTTCGCAAAACAGAGAGTTTGCAAACAACAAAAAAGTGTCAAAACCCTCCAGCTTCACTTTTCAAAACCCTATCAAAACTCATCATGGGAAGCTAAAAACTGACATGCATATTCACATATGTCACATGAGTGTTTCCACAAAGGGTTTTTGCACAAAATTCAACAAGCTCCGAATTATGACCCTCCAAAGTAGGTCATTTAGGCAGATTTTCAGGTGCACTTTTGAGTGTGCAAAGGAAATTTTTTCAATAATATGGGTAATTCAATTTTGCAAAATTTGAAGGTTCCATCATCATCCATAACAAAATCCATCTTCCTATTTCTTCACTCATCAATAATAACACTTTTTTGTCCTTCCCATTGCATAAGAATGGTTGACATTATGCATATTTCGCCTTTCATATCTACCTACAATAAGGCTTATCCAATTCCATCCCTAATAAATTAGTCCTATACCATACTAGAGGAAAGTACTTAACTCACGTCTTCCATGAATCCTATACTTGGTATTGGAGGTCACTATGTCAATTTCCCAATCAGTTAATCACCAAATCAACATCAAAGATTCAATCAACCAAACTTTTGACTTATATAGGATGTATCCTTGAAACCAGAAATTGTCACTATCGACCTTTGTCATTTTCCTTATACAAGTGGTTACATGATCAAAACTAGACTTGAAGTCTTGTACCAAAGTTTTCCTCCCCTGAATCTAGGTATTGTCAACCAATCAACCTGTCAAATCAATTAGTCACACACATATTGGAAAATTATCATTGACAAACAATTTGAATGGATGTTGACTTTGTTGGTCTAATATTCCTTATCCTTTTGATTTATCTTTTGGGTCATGTTGCTAGTACTAGCTACCTTGAGGATGTACCATGAAGGATTTAGAGGAGTGATGATGTGTTATGACTTGTTTTTCATTTGAGTGTTGTTTGTGGATTGTCTTGACAAAAAGACTAGGGCCACTTTGCTCTTAGTACGAGTCATGACATTCCTTCTCTATCAAGTATCTATTTTTGCAAGTGGACAAATTTTCACACCTTGGTCTATGTCATATCATGGTGTTTATTATCCATTTACCATACTTTTAACGTCCAATGATGATTAAAGGCATAGTCTAGCATCTATTAAAGAAAAATATTAATGTTTCTTGTCTCCACTAACTCCATGCTAACATTTCTATTAATCAATCCTTGCATTCATCTGCTATCAAATTGCTTATTAGAATATTTTTAATTTTTTTTTGAAAATTTGCGAAAAAATTTCCAAGGGGGCACAACTTTACCTTGTTTTCCTGTCAACACATTGGAGCATATTTTAAAATTGAATTTCTTTGACACAATACGATAAACTGCATTGTATCAAAGAGGGGCAAAATGTAGACAATGAAAATGTCCTAAATCGGTGAACACCATTTTTCCTTGTCAATTCCCTTTCTTCCCTACATAATTAAATAATTTTAATTATTTAATTAATTCATTTATATCCTTTTACTTCTTCCTTTTGATTAATTAGGTAAATTTTATTTATTTAACTATGTCACTAATTTCCCCTATCCTCTATAATTAAATAAATTTTATTTATTTAATTATTATCTTATTAGACTACTATAATTAAATAATTATTTCAATTATTTAATTATTCATTAGCCTTTTCTTCCATAAATTAAATAAATTTTATTTATTTAATGACTTTCTAATTTGTCATTTTCTCCCACTTTTGAATTAAATCATTCTTTAATTTAAAAGCCAACTTTCCCTTTCTTCTATAATTAAATAATTGCTTTAATTATTTAATCATTCACTTTCCATCCTAAATTAAATAATTTTATAATTATTTAAATTCCTCCAAGAACCTTTTTTTTGTGTCAACCTCTTTATCAAAGTCATCCTTATCTCTTCAAATCTCATTTAATTTCCACCCTTGGTTGAATTATTTTATAATTTAATCTCAACCATCTATCTTTAACTAAGTCTTATATTTTCCCTAATTTTTCTCTAACCTTATTTCATACTATAACTTTCATTCTTGTCCATTGATTGTCATATATTATTCGCTTTTAATCTCAACCCTTCATTCCAATTTGGCTTTCTATAAAAGAGACCTATCATTTTCATTTCAACTAACCTAGTTCATGCTTAAGTACATGTTGTTCAAGGAGAAAAGTAAACTCTTCAATATTTTGCTATCATTGTCATTAGGCCACTATTGCATACTCAAAATCTGAGGGAAATCAAGCATATAAATCATGATAGAGCAGGAAAATGGAGGTGAATCAACCATGGCATAGGTAATATTGCTTTATGTTTTATGTTTCTATGTTGGATTGTCCTTCATTGTTGGTTTAGGGCTTTAGGGTTTTAGTTTTGATGATTTATTGGGTTGACCTAGATTTTACCCTATTCTACATTGAGATTTGAATTTTGGTACAATGCATGTGTTGAAGGATTTGAGCAGAAAAGTTATATTTTAAATGTTACGTATAATTAGGCCAACCTAATTGATGGCATGCTTGATGTAGATATATAAGTTAGATATTATTTGGTGTTTTGTTGAATGTTGTAAGTTTTCTACATGTATGTGATGCAAATATTACTAGAGCAGTGTGAGTTTAAGTTGTGAATGTCAAGTTGAATATTAAAGTGATACAAGTGTTGGAATATGTGCCTCAATCCTTATTGACATGGAACTCTTGAAGGGAAAAGTCACTGTGACATTGTTCATGTCTGGGCGACTAATAGTTCTGAAGCTCTTGAAATGATCCTATCGTTGTGATAGGGTTGAATTCTTGCCGACAAAGTCTATTGTTGTGACTTTGTGCTTTCGACATGACCTTTTGGCAAATGGATTTCTTTGGGCGACGGTGTGATCTTATTGGGCTAACTCGGGTGTCAGGGAGAGGTCCCAGCAATTTGTGGATGTCTCACTGATAGCTTAAAGCTATCAGGGTAACACAGAGGTCACGGGGAGATGTCTCAATGATGCAGCTTGGTCACACCAATAGGAGTTCTTCGTGCTGACAAAAGACTTCGTTGGGAAGTCCTGGCAACTTGGTTAGGTCACACCGACGGGAGATGTCACATGGTCTTCGCAGTGACAAAAAGACTTCGCTGAGAAGTCGTGGCGAAAGTCTTGAGTCTTGCCGACAGTAAGTCTTCAGTAAGACTTAGGGAGCTCGGAGAAAGGTCATAGTGATAGACACGAGTCTTGGTGACAGTGTGACTTTCGGTGGAAGCTTTGTTTTGGTATGACGTCTCACCGAAACCGTGGGGTCTTGCCGATAGGTGAAAGGTTTCAGAGTAACATAATGTTGTCGGTAGAAAGTCTTGGCGAGATTGGTATGTCTTGCCGAATGGACTAACTCATCACTGTGACTGAAAACTTCGATATGAGTCTCTCCAAAAAGGAATGTCATGCCAAATGGAAATCTCATCTGTGTGACTTGTGAACTCGACATGAGGTCTTGGCGAGAATGAAATGTCTTGCCGATGGAATGTTTGATCGCTATGACTTGTGCATTCGATATGAGTCTCGCCGATAAGGGAAACCTTTACCGATAGGAACAAAATGGACATCGATGGTTTTGGTATAACTTCTTTGTTGTCTTGCCGACTACTAGAAACTTAAAGCAAATATCAATAGAGGAGCTTTGTGGCATCTGGGAGACATTGTGAGTGTCTCACCAATATGCCAACAAAGTGTGAACGTCATTGACCCTGTAATCATCCTATGTGGCATCCTGCTGGACCAATCAGAGGAAGCAGTTATTTCAAATTGATGATGATTTTTTTTGTAACAGTTGCAACGCTGGAAAAACTACATGCAAGGAAAAATCACCTGCTTGAAAGGAAACTATCTATGATTGGCAATGGACGATAAGGATGCACATAAGACAAAATCAAAATGTGAATAAGATTTAAAGCAGATCGATTCTGATTTGAAAATGACGATGAGTTGTTCGAGTTGTTGAGAGAGCATTTATCTGTAACTGATGAATAGTGAATAAAGCTACAGAAAAATAACCAGAGAGCTGGATCTCTAAATTGTATGTAATGTTTTTGTTACTGTAATACAAAGTGATTTAGCTTGGTGTGGTGGGTTTTTTTCCCATAAGGGTTTCCCACATAAATCTATTGTTCATTTTCTTTGTGTATTTGCTCTATTTCTGTAAATCTTTCATGTGTGTCTTAATTAGATTGTAATTTGAAAAATTAATAGCCCTGTATTGCATTCTTCCCTATGGATTTGACATTAGGAAAGTGTTTCCGCACCTCTGCTTTCCTTACAAGTGGTATCAGAGCTTGGCCAGTTGTGTTGTCCTTGTGAGTGGGTTGGGTTTTTTGTGTCAATCCTTTTAAGAGGGATTTTTGTAGAGGTCTAATAGTTTAATTACAAATTAAGATGGCAAGCACATCTGAAAGGATGGATATAGAGAAATTCAATGGAAGCAACTTTGAGCTATGGAAACTCAAAATGGAAGATCTGTTAGTAGACTGAGATCTTTGGACTGATGTGTCTGGAACAATGCCTCAAGGCATGAAGCAAGAGGATTGGGACCTTACAAATAGAAAGTATAAAGGACTGATAAGACTCTGTTTGGTAGACTTTGTTCTTCTGAATGTGCATGAATAAAAGACTGCATCTTCCTTATGGAAAAGATTAGCATCTATTTATCAAGGCAAGTCCTTGGTGAACAAGTTGTTCTTGAAGAAGAAGCTGTACTCTTTGAAAATGCAGGAAGGAGGGTCTGTTGTTGATCACTTAAATAATTTCAACATGCTGATTGCTCAGCTGACATCTGTTGGTGTGAAGATTGAAGATGAATATCGTTGCATGCTATTGTTGTGTTCTCTACCTGATTCTTGGGATCATCTAGTGATGGCCATTGGGAGTAAAACATCCACATTTAAGATGGAAGATGTTGTTGCTTCTCTGTTATCAGAAGAAATGAGAAGAAAATCTTCTGAGATGACAAAGGAGGCTCTGGCTATTAGAGGTAGACCAAAGGAGAAAAGAAAGAAGAAGGACAAGAAGTCCAGATCAAAATAAGAAGGGAGATCAAAGTCTCTTGGAAAGAAGTCCAAGGTGAAGTGCTGGAATTGTGGGCAACTTGGTCATGTCTAAAGGGATTGCAAGGAGGAGAAAAAGAAGAAGAAGAACTCTTCTGGAAATGATTCTTCTCAGAGTGATGTAGACGCTTTCATTGCAGCTTTGGCTACACGGGCATTAGATGATGTCTGGCTGATTGATTCTGGAGCATCTTTCCACATGACATCTCATAGAGATTGGTTCATGAAGTATGAAGAATACAATGGTGGAAAGGTGTACTTAGCAAGTGATTCATCTTTGGAAATTGTTGGTCATGGAAGAGTTAGAATTCAATTCCCTGATGGAAGAGTGAAGGGAATCAATGATGTGATGCATATACTAGTTCTGGCTTGTAATTTATTTTATGTAAGTAAGCTGAATGATATCGAAGTGCAAGTCATGTTCTCTAGAAATGGCTGCAAGATGACTAGAGGCTCTATGGTGCTGGGTAGAGGTGCTCGAATCGGTACCCTGTACAAGATGGGTGCACATGTTCAATGCAATAGTGTCTCTGCAAAGTCACTAAAAGCTGCTCATGGAGAAAAGAAGGAAAACATTCCTGATGGAGTAAACACCATGGAGGTTAAACTTCCAACAGAAAAGACTATGCTCTGGCATCATAGGCTTGGCCACATTGGTGAGAAAGGTTTAAAAATCTTGAAAAATAAAATCCTGGTAGAAGGGCTTGAAGATTGTAACCTTGAGTTCAAATTTTGTGAACATTGCATAAATGGTAGACAACACGGTGTTTCTTTTCATTCCAGTCCTCACAAATCTTCAGGCTTGCTTGATTATATACATTCTGATGTGTTTGGTCCAGTGAATGTTCCTTCTCTGTCTAAATCAAGATACTATGTGTCATTTATTGATGATTATTCAAGAAGAACATTTGTATATTCTTTGAAAAGTAAATTAGAAGTGTTCAGTCGGTTTAAGGAATTTAAAAACTGTGTAGAAAATCAGACTGGTAGGAAAATAAAATGCTTGAGGAATGACAATGGCAGTGAGTTTTGTTCAGATGAATTTAAAAGGTACTATATAGATCATGGGATCAAAAGACACGAGACTACACTTTACACTCCATAGAAAAATGGAGTTTTTGAAAGGTTCAATAGGACAATAATGGAAAGAGCATGAAGTATGCTGAGCAGTGCTGGCTTGGAGGAGAAGTTCTAGGCTGAAGTAGTTTCTACAGCATGTTACTTGGTAAATCACTCCCCTAACTCTACTCTTATTAAGAAGACGCCTTTAGAAGCATGGTCTGGAAAGAAGCCCTCTCTTATACATATTCCTGTCTTTGGCTGTGAGGCATATGCATATGTGCCATTTGAAAAAAGATCTAAGTTGGAAAACAAAGTTGTGAAGTGTATTTTTATTGGCTATAGCACTGGAATAAAAGGATACAAGCTTTGGAATCCTAAGACTGAGAAGGTTTTGTACAGAAGAAGTGTTATCTTTCATGAGCTGAAACCTTCTACATTAGATCTACAGTCAAAGAAGAAATTAGAAAATGAAAAGGATGTAGCAGCAATTCCTCAGACACCAGATAAAGAGGAATTGAAAAATCAAAATGTACCTGATATTGAGGAGAGCTCAAGTAGTTCTAAAAGTTCTGATGAAGATGAAGAACCACCTCAGCCTCAGCCTGTGAGGAGGTCAACTCATGAAAGAAAGCAACCTGAAAGGTATGGGTTTTCTTTAATAGAGTCTACTTGTGCCTATGCTTTAATTTCTAGCACTGATGAACCTAGGACTGTGAAAGAGGCATTTAAAATGTCTGATTCAAACTCTTGGTTGGAAGCCATGAATGAAGAAATGGCATCATTAGAAAAGAATGACACCTAGAGTTTGGTTCCATTGCCTAAAGACAAAAAATCTATAGGCTACAAATGGATATTCAAAAAGAAAATAGGTCTAGATGGCAGTGTAGAAAAATATAAAGCGAGGTTGGTTGCAAAAGGTTATTCCCAGGTAGAGGGAATTGACTATGGAGGGAATTAGATTTCTTTTGTCACTTGCATCAGCTTATGATTTAGAGATTGAATAGATGGATGTGAAAACAACATTTCTTCATGGTGATCTTGAAGAAGAAATTTATATGTCCCAACCGGAGCACTTTGTGGTAAAAGGTAAGGAAAGGCTAGTTTGCAAGTTGAAGAAATCTCTGTATGGTTTAAAATAGTCTCCTAGAATGTGGTACCAAAAGTTTGACACATTTGTCTTGTCTTTGGGATTTGTAAGATCAAAATGTGATCACTGTGTGTATTACAAAGCTGAAAGTGATCAAATTCTTATTATTGCACTATATGTTGATGATATGCTATTTATAGGAAATAGTAAGCTAATGATTTATGATCTTAAGTCCTGGTTGTCTGCAAAGTTCAAAATGAAAGATCTTGGTGCAGTAGGGTATATTCTGGGAATGGAAATAACCAGGGATATAAAGAATAGAAAAATTTGGCTCAGTCAGAGTAAGTATATCATGACTGTTCTAGAGAGATTTTTAATGACTGAGTGCAAACAACTAGTTTTTCCAGTTACATAGGGAATGAAGCTATCTATTGAGGATTGTCCAAAATTTTTTCTGAGATGGAGGACATGACCAATGTGCCTTATGCAAATGCAGTTGGCAGTCTTATGTATGCAATGGTCTGTACAAGGCTAAAAATTTCCCAAGCAATGGGAGTTGTTAGTCAGTTTATGGCTAATCCTAGAAGAACACATTGTGATGCTATGAAGAGAGTGTTTAGATATCTTAAGGTCAATTCAGACTATGCTTTGTGTTACCATGGTAACTTGGTTGAATCATAGAGAACTCTCAGTAGTCAAGGTTATGTGCACTCTGATTGGGCATGGGACATTGACAACAGAAGATCCACTAGTGGATATGTTTTCATGATGAATGGTGGTGCAGTGAGTTGGATGAGCAAGCGACAGGCTGTAGTCACTTTGTCCACTATAGAGGTAGAATACATGGCAGCAACACATGCCTGTAAAGAAGCAATTTGGTTAAACCAGTTTTGTTCTAACATTGGTTTTGATGCAGAGAAGATTACTATCTATTGTGATAGTCAGAGTGCTATATGTTTGGCAAAGAATCCTACTTTCCATTCCAGGACAAAACATATAGATGTACAGTATCATTTTGTACGAGATATGGTGGAGGATGGGAAGGTCTCCTTGGAGAAAGTGGATACTCTAAAGAATGTTGCAGATGCATTAACGAAGCCTATGAGCATAGACAAGTTTAGGTGGTGTACTAGTTCGAAGGGCCTCATGGCCCATGTTTTTCAGTAGTTTGTTTATGATCTTGAGGTGTCAGTAAGATCTTCGTCAAGTGGGAGCTTGTTGGAATATGTGCCTCAATCCTTACTGACATGGAACTCCTGAAGGGAAAAGTCACTGTGATATTGTTCATGTCAGGGTGACTAACAGTTCTAAAGCTCTTGAAATGATCCTATCGTTGTGACAGGGTTGAAGTCTTGTCGACAAAGTTTATCACTGTGACTTTGTGCTTTCGGCATGACCTTTTGGCGAATGGATTTCTTCGGGCGATAGTGTGATCTTATCCGGCTAACTCAGGTGTCGGGGAGAGGTCCCAACGATTAGTGGATGTCTCACCGATAGCTTAAAGCTATCAGGGTAACACAGAGGTTGCGGGGAGATGTCTCAATGATGTAGCTTGGTCACACCGATGGAAGTTCTTCACGATGACAAAAGACTTCACTGGGAAGCCTTGGCGACTTGGTTAGGTCACACCAATGGGAGATGTCACATGGTCTTCACGGTGACAAAAATACTTCACTGAGAAGTCTTGGCGAAAGTCTTGAGTCTTATGACAGTAAGTCTTTGGTAAGACTTAGGGAGCTTAGAGAAAGGTCACAACGATAGACACGAGTCTTGGAAATAGTGTGACTTTTAGTGGAAGCTTTGTTTTGGTATGACATCTCATCGAAACTGTGGGGTCTTGCAGATAGGTGAAAGTATTCGGAGTAACATAAGGTTGTCGGTAGAAAGTCTTGGCAAGATCAGTATGTCTTGCCGAATGGACTAACTCATCCCTGTGACTGAAGACTTCGATATGAGTCTCTCCGAAAAGCGAATGTCAAGCCAAATGGAAATCTCATCGGTGTGACTTGTGAACTCAACATGAGGTCTTGGAAAGAACGAAATGTCTTGCCGATGGAATGTCTGATCGCTATGACTTGTGCATTTGATATGAGTCTCGCCGATAAGGGAAACCTTTTCCGATAGGAACAAAATTGACATCGATTGTTTTGGTATAACTTCTTTGTTGTCTTGCTAACTATAGAGACTTAAAGCTGATATCGATAGAGGAACTTTGTGGCATTGGGGAGACACTGTGAGTATCTCACCAATATGCCAACAAAGTGTGAACGTTGTTGACCGTGCAATCATCTTATGTGGCATCCTGCTGGATCAATCAGAGGAAGTAGTCTTTCAAACTGATGACGGTTGTTTTTTGTAATAGTTGCAACATTGGAAAAACTGCATGTAAGGAAAAATCATCTACTCGAAAGGAAACTGTCTATGATTGGCAATGGCAGATAAGGATGCACAAAAGACAAAATCAGAATGTGAATAAGATTTAAAGCAGATCGATTCTGATTTGAAAATGACAGTGAGTTGTTCAAGTTTTTGAGAGAGCATTTGTCTGTAACTAATGAATAGTGAATAAAGCTACAGAAAAATAACCAAAGAGCTGGATCTCTGAATTGTATGTAATGTTTTTGTTACTATAATACAAAGTGATTCAGCTTGGTGTGGTGTTTTTTTTTCCCGTAAGGGTTTCCCACGTAAATCTGTTGTTCATTGTCTTTGTTTATTTGCTCTATTTCTGTAAATCCTTTCATGTGTGTCTTAATTAGATTGTAATTTGAAAAATTAATAGCCCTGCATTGCATTCTTCCCTATGGATTTGACATTAGGAAAGTGTTTCCGCACCTCTTCTTTCCTTACAACAAGTGTTGAGGAAAGAAAACCATTAGATCTGAATTAGATGAAGTGTCCAAAGTTATTTTATTGAGCTTCATTGGAACTATATTTCATGCATATGATAGATGCAATTGTAACCATTCAATCTAGGCTATGAGCCACAATCTCTCTGCTATCATTTTCTCAGTGGGCAGTGAGTCCACTTGTACAAGGAGTCCACCTGCAGTGAGTGCTTCTGTAAATATACTATAATCAGTTATAATATATTGTGAGCTAATCCTCATTGTGTTTTTTCCCATTTTGGGTTTTCCACATAAAAATCATGGTGTTCATGTGTTATGTAATGTTGTTGATATTTCATTTGTTCTTTCTTTACTACAGTTGAATGTGCTATGCGGTTTGGATGTTTAAATTTTTGAATGGTTTAAAGGAATACTAACTCACCCCCCTCTCAATATTTTGAGTGTTCAAAAGGATCTACCCCATTGAATCCCTCTAGTGCTCTTAAGGGCTCTTCCTCCTATTCAGGTATATGCAGAATCATGATGGGCTAAAAAGTGGCAATATGATGGGTATTTGTAGGGTATGTGGCTGACAACTTTTTTCTTACCCAAAATTGATGAAATGAAAAGGGTTTTTAAAGGATATTCTCAGCTTTCCAACAATATAAATTATTCTTTACTTTGAATTTAATAAATAATTATTATTCATTTTTTACTTGAATTACGATTAAATTGTTGATTGATAGGTTGATTGAAAAACATCTATAGCTTTCAAACAGTATCATATTTTTTGAATCCAAAACATGCATCACATTCTATGCTTCACATAATATTTTATTAAAAAGAGAAAAATTGAATTTCATGAAGTTTTGACCAAGTTAAGGTGGTCAGACATATGAGTTTTTATATTTTTTAATAGTTGTAAAATAAAATTCATAATTAATTATTTACTTGGAAAAAAATTACAAAAAAAATATGTATCACATCTAGACATGAGTCCTCTACTTGTGTCTGAAATCTTATAAAAAAATATTATCATTTTATTGTGGTTAGGGTGGTCAGACAAACACCTGCTTTTTATTTTTCCCCTGAAATTTAAGTACTGCTGCATTGAAATTTCAAATTTTCACCAAATAGATTTTTTTTTTTTTTTAAAACCTAGTAGTTTAGAAAATACATTCGATTTTCTACAGATTCTATTCTTACATATTTTTTAAATAATATAGATAACTAATTCAAATTTTTACGTCAAGTTACCTAACTCTGATTTTTCTGAATTTTTTGCCACTTAAGGGCCTATTTTTTCCATGATGATCCTGCACATACCCATTCATAAAACTACAAAAAGACTAAATTATTCTAAAATAAAATAATTCAAACATTTTTCACATTTATGTAACTATATATTATTTTTCTAAAGTATAGGTCAAAGATTTCAATAGCACCAAAATTTCCAAGTCTCTCCATAAATTTCTAAAACAAATATTATAAATAAACTTTTAAAATACCTATGATTCACCCACTTCTTTCCAATAAAATACATTTTCCTTCTTATGACCAAAAGGTATCATATCAATTCAATTGAGTGCATGGTCATGATATCAAGTGTTGTATGCATCTTTTCCATATTTTCCAAGACCACATCAACTCTAGTACCATCCAACTCTTAAATGACCCTTATAAATTTAATAATTTAGTTGCTAAATATGATAAGAATTTTATGATCTATAGTCATCCATTTTTTAAGCATTATATTGAATTTATTAGCTTTGTTCCTACCTCTCCTCCACTAAAATCTTATCTATTATTCCTTTTTCCTCTTTTGTTAATGTGATATCAATGAGGAATGCTCACTCTCAACCATTTTGAGAGTCATGAGTGATTTATTCCTAAAATTATTATTTTTTATTTATCCAATTTGCATTATGGTATTAATAATGGTCTTGTACACATTCCTACTAAGTTCAATAAGAAACTAATTAATGGGTCTTTTTCTACCCTACTCTTATGGTTGAAGTGGTCATGAAGGAAATTGTATATGTCCACGAGTTGTAAAAAGACCAACATGGGAAATAAAAAATATTTTTATGGACCCACAATGGCTTATACCTTGTAATATTGGGTTTAATCACCCTTTCAATATAGGTGGGACCTAAGTGCATGGATGTCCCTTTTCATATCAGAACTTTCTTTGATCATTTATATGCAAAGTTGATCTGTCCATGGCTCACTTACATGAAAGTGGTTTCCTCTTTTTTCTATAATTAGCTTAAATTTCCAGATAATGAATCTATGTATACTATCGATCACACCAAATATGAGCCATTTGTATTATAGAGCAATTTTTTTTTGGACTATTTGTGGCCCACCTTAGTGTGAACTTTATGACCTCACTCTAACATATTTTTATCAAAACTCTAAGGTGATTCATCTATCATCCTTTTCTACTAGACCCTCATCATCTTCTCCTTTAATCACATACCACTCTACTTCCCAGCTCCCACATCTTTCTTCAATTAATTTACCTACCCATGAGATAGACAAGAAAAAAGTCTTTATTAACATGCCCTCATATTTCCCTATTAGTCTCTCAACCTCCAATGATGGATTTAATTGTTCCTTCAACCTCTTATACTATAGGAAGATAGCTAGCCCTACTAAATAGAACTATTATGAGCATGTTTCTTGTTCCTTATGATTTCTTCTATTCCTTCAATTTCCTCCTTGATAGTAATTAGGATACAACCCATAGTGCAAGATCCTTCTGATGCATTGGTGGCTCCTAGCCTTCCAATTGTACCTTCTATTCTTCCACATGCCTCTATGATAGTAAGGGGAAATAAATATTAGTTAGTGACCCACCCTATGAACCCATATTCTCTCAATCATTTATTATTATTTTTTTCCTCCCTATTTCCCATAAACAAAGAATGGGAAGAAGCCAATGTAATGAAAATCTCCCCTTCCTCCCCCAAGTAAATCTAAATATTTATTCATACAAACCAACTTGTGATAGATTACAAGCACCATTGGTATAATATAGATAGATAGTGAGTTACCTTGAAGGTCCTTGATATTGAGAATCCCTCTCCCATGTGATAACCTCTCACTCTAGCCATTCACCCTTCTCCCCCCTCTCCTCCTCATACTATTCATTTTATGACCCCTTGTTTCCCTCTTTGAGACTAGGATAAACCAAATCCAAAAATGGTGTAGGTGGTCTTGTCACCACCAAAGGACTCTCCTCTCATCCTTGAGAGTTTTGATATGCCTCCATTTTTATGCCCCTAAAGATTTCAAACATCGGTGTAATTTTTATTTCCACTCTTACTTCTCTTATTCCCTCTTAGCACACCTACCATCAAGTTCTTGATGTTCTCTTCCCTAGACCATAGTTAACATCAAATCCTCTTTCCCACCTCCAAATAAAAGGATACAAAATTATCCTATTCTACCACCCCATAATTAAAATATAAATTCACCTTCCCCACCACCTAAATACCACTCTTAATTATGTATTTTATCCAATGAAACTTTACCTTATCCCTAAAATCATTCCTACTCCTATTGATGTTGCTAGCAGTGAATCATTATAGTTATTGGTATAACCTAACAATAAAATTAATGCTTCTTCTCTAAAGGAATGTGTGTTTTATTCCTTTAGTCATATTCTATCACTTTCATCAATAACTACATGATCATTGGCACTTATCTCAGAAGAAATTGAAGAAAAAATTGTACTTGTAGCTACATACTTATGTGTTGCCATGGGTGATATGCCTAGTAAAACCTTGATGATATTCCTATTTCATTTTGTCATCATTCCCCCTATGTTCAATATTAGGATGCATAATATTAATTTGACATTAAACCATAGAGATGCACCTTCATTGCATTAGAATGTAACTATTTTCTATTTTCTATATTACCCTTCTATATATGTCGATTTGTGTTTATTAATTCCTCCTAGAGGATGGATGCTACCCTTGTAGGCACATGGATGCAAGAGGGATAAAAATGATGGTATATTATTCTACTTTTATCTATATTTTTTACTATTTTATGTATTATATTTTAATTCTTGGGTATGATGCAAAACTTTGAGGTATTTAGGCCTATTCCATATTGAACCCCAAAAAAATATTTTATTTTCATGTCAGCTTCCTCCTTTTTCTTATAGTTCCACTTCCATTGGAGAACAATGACACTCAAAATCCTTCCTCTATATGACATGATTAATGATTATTATTGCTACAATTTAATGGTGACTCAATGCTAATGGATCTCTCAATGTGTGTACTTTTAAGTTGTGTTATTTCTCTCTATATGGCATGATCCAAGTATATTGTGTGATTCCATACCATAAGAATAATGTCACATGCTTCATGCTTACAAAATACTCACTAATGGCGTATGTGCAGGATCATCATAGAAAAAACAGGCCCTTAAGTGGTGAAAAATTCAGAAAAAATAGAGTTAGGAAACTTGACGTAAAAATTTGAATAAGTTATCTATATTATTTAAAAATTATATAAGAATTAAATATATAGAAAATTGAATATAGTTTCTAAACTACTAGGTTTATTTAAAAAAAAAACTATTTGGTGAAAATTTGAAATTTCAATGCAGAGTACTTAAATGAAAAAATAAAATGGACCACCCTAACCACAATAAAATGATAATATTTTTTATAAGATTTTAGATATAAGTATAGGAATAATGATGTTTTTTTTCATAAATATTAATTATTATTTTTAAAAAATAAACTTGCATGTCTGACCACCTTAACTTGGTCAGAACTTCATGAAATTTAGTTTTTTTTTTTTTAATCCTATAGTATGTAAAGCATAGAATGTGACACATGTTTCAGATTCAAAAAATGTGATACTATTTGAAAGCTATAGATGTTTTTCAATCAACCTATCTATCAAGACTTTAGTTGTAATTCAAATAGAAAATGAATAATAATCATTTATTAAATTTAAAGTAAAACATAATTTATATTGGTGGAAAGCCGAGAATCTCCTTTAAAAACCCTTTTCGTTTCATCAATTTTAGGTAAAAAAATGTTGTCAGCCACATACCCATCATATCGCCACTTTTTGGCCCATCATGATCCTGCACATACCCAATGTCTCTTCTTGGAGTTATCCTTCCTTCCATTTTCTAACTTAAAATAACTTGTATTCTTTTTATAACATAATTAATTTAAAGGGGGTTCTTATTGTACACACTATGATTTCATGCTCTATAAAGCATTTGCTTCCATGGATTTGGTCAATTTTTTTACACTCCCCATAGTCTTTGTAGCATATGAACCACCTAGAATAATGAATTTTTTTATCATATGGACCCTCATGTGTCCTACCTCCTAGTGATACTCTCCATAGTCACCTTACAACATAGTTTGTAGTATTTGTGATTTATGAAAGCATTACATGGGCACTATCATAAAATATTTTTCTACCCATACTTGGAATTACTTATATAAACACATCGCTAGAGAATTCCCCTTTACACACATTTTTCATCCTTTCTTTCTCTCCCTTTCCTCTCTAGAGTGTTTTTTTTTTGTGTTTCTATTTAATATGATTTTTTTTTGTTTTTTTGTTTTTGTTTTGAATGATGTATTTGTTCCTAGTTTATAATTTTTTAAACAATTTATTTAGTAAGATTTTGTTTAATTTTTGTGTCTTGTGTAGGATTTTTCTATTCTAATGAGTTAATTTTTTATTTCTCTATTATTTAGGTATATTCAGCTCATTGGATGACTCTATATCCTCTAAAATATCATTTACTATATTTTCAAATACTTGCATTTAACCTAGCATGCTTATCTATTTTAGATCACACACTTGCTAATGTTGGGGAAAATACAATGTAAAAATTGCATAACTTACAATTTCATGTTAAAGTGAATACATTAGTACCATTTAATTATATTTATTATGATTTTTTTTATTCTTTTAGCCTTTTGTACATTTACTAAATTCATTTTTTGCATATAGGAGTGCATCACAAAAACATCAATGGAATGTGCTAGCATCAAACAAAATTTCATGATTATAGTGGCTATTTCTCTATTTCATCATTTTAATTCAAGAAGGTAATGGATCTAAGAACTACCTAATTAGTTATCTAAACCTTATCCTTATTATTTTTTCCAAATTTTTAAAATAATCCTCATTCTTTCTATTAGACTCTCTCTAGGTAATCTTCAAGCTTTCTCTCAAGCAAGAAAAAACAATATCAATGTCCATTTTGTAAATATTTAGATCATTCTACATTACATGTGAAGATAATTTTTCTATTAAAAATATTTATAGAGTTATGATAATAATTTTACATCAATATTGTATGGTGATATTGTCCTAGTTTTGTCATTTTTTATTTTCTTATATCATTTATCAATGTTTTTATCCTTGGGTACTAATAATTCTCACATGTATGATCTTTTTATAATCTTTTTATCATCATTGTTGTCTAGTACTTTATTCTATATTTCACTTGTTTTAATTTTAAAATATAATTAAAATAATGTTGTCCATGGAGGTTGAAAGACCAACACAAAGTTTCACTAAGGAAAATCCCTAAACAAACACAAAATATTGTCCTTTCCATTTATATTAATTGTATGGTTTTCCAAAGGAATATAATCAACCTAAAATGAATCTAGTGATATATCTTTTAATCTTTTTTTATTTTATTTATATCTCATTATCTCTTATTTGTTGAATAGTTTATAAATGTAATATATTTTTTACTTTATTTCTATTTGTTTTCCTATTCTTTCTCTCAAAAAACATTTTATGCATTCAAGTCATTTTTTTAAAAGGAAACTGGGGGTGAAAATTTTATTATTAATAAACAAAGATGATAGTAGAAGGGCTAAAATTCCCCAACATAGAAGAATAATATCCAAATCGGGCCACAAGGAAAAACACAAGTATCCAAAATGGTGCAGGAGCACCTAGTTGAGTTCATGCCTCCATGAGGCCATTTTGTTATTTTGGTTTGAGTTTTGGGTTTTGGTCATGTAATAAGGTCTATGGGACCATCTTAGGTGTGTTTGAGTCGATTAATAGGTGGTTAGGTGGTTTTTTAAGTCATTTTGCAAATATTGTAAAAGTTGTCGTGATGTAAAATGCAAAAAATGCAACAAAAGGAAGATGAAGGGTTAAATTTGGTTGGAATTAAAAATAATTTTGTTTGTAACTATTGAAACTAGTTGGAAATTTTTAAAAGACCTGGTTCCATTTTTGTTTTGGTTTTTGAAGGTTTGCAGGAGGTTTGGGAGCAACAAAAATTTCATTTTTTGCATTATTATTGTGTTCCTTACTATTACTCTCAATGGAACGTGCTTGTACGAAAAAATGAAGGTATGAATCCTACTATAGATGATAGAAGCTTTAATCTAGTTTATGTGGCTTTTTGTTTCATTCCATTTCATTAAGAATTGAGAGAGATTGCATTTTCTTTGTAGACCATTTGAAACCCTGGCTAGGTTAGCCAATGGCATAGAAAAAATATGTTTCTCAATATTCCACAGGTAAAAATCCACAAAACATGCTGCATAGGTCTGTGTGGACATTTTTTTTGTGTTCTCTAAGTCATAAGAGTTAGGGACAAGGTTTTGTGCAGGTATGATGTTGCCCTAGGCTGGTAAAAGCATGTTTTTGAACAAGAATGAGGTATAGAAGTAAGAATTTGAAGAAAAGATGATTGGAACCCATCCTAGTTGATGGAATTAGCATGTGTAGGTCCTAAATGAAGTGTTAAATTAGTTTGAGAGGAGATTTGAGGTCAGGAGTTTACATAACCAATAAATCCTTCTTGAAACAAGCCTAATTATGTCTTGTAGTAGTAGGACAGTCAATTGTAAGAACCTATGTTGCAAAACAACCACCCTTGATTTCCACATATGTTGAATAAATTCTCAATGGGTACTGAGAAGAGGTTTTATATTTTGGAAATAAGGTTTGGTTTGCAAGTTATGACAAAAAGATGGTGAATTTATGCTCTTTTAAGCCTTTGGGCAAATGTACCAGGATTGATTTGAAGGATATGTTCTGAAGAAACCATATGATATTTTGAATTATGTTATGAAGGGGCTTGATGGGTACCTAAAACTAGTTTTATTTTGTGGGTAGGTGTTATTTTCTGAAAGTTATGGTCAAATTTCACTATTTGGAATGCTACAAACAAGATTGATAGATTTGTGAAGGAAGTGTGAACAAAACTTGGATTTTGAGATTCTAAAGACTCTTTTTGGTTCTAACATGTCATTATTTAGTTATTTGAGGGTGTTCCATAGGTTGGAAAGAGGCTTGGGTGTGAAAATCCATATTTTGGCATTTTTGTAGCCTTGTTTGGTGCATCCTTTGCATATAAATTTTGAATTTGTGAAGGTTAAAGGATTGTCCAAATCTTGTTGATTTGTGGTTGGTTTATGATCTCCCTCCATGCTTTGCATCAATTGGAATCAGAGCTAGAAGAACCTAAGAGGAAGTTGTAAAAGAAGGTTTGTTGTATCCTCCAATAGTGATGAAGTTGGGTAGAAGGTGTACAAATTTCTTCAACTAAGTGGAAGTGGGTAGAAGAGGTCTTGGAGAGTGAATATTCTAGAATCATATTTGGTAGAGGATAGTTGTGTGTGTGAATAATGGATTTGTAGAAGAGAATAGTTCTTGGATACTGGCAGAGTAAGGGTTTATCAGATAAGAAACAAGAAAGAACAAGACATGAAACAAAGATAAAGAAGAAGAATGAGAAGGTCAAGCAAATGGATGCTATGAAAGAGATGGTAGAATTAAAACAAGCCTTGGAACAAATAAAAAAAGATATAGAAAGAATGGATCTTGAGTTCCAAATGGAGATGCAACTTCTTAAGAGAGAACAACAAGAAGGTGGTCGACATTTACCCTTAAGGAAGAGGCTCAAATAGCCTATCAAATCCATGGCTATTTCCATAAATTTTTCCTTCTAAGCCTTTGATTTTCCTCCATTTTGTCTACTTAGGGTTCAAAAATTGCATGAAGGGCTTAAAACCTTATATCATAGAACCCTAAACACTTTGCATGCACTTTTGTTCTAAAGTTACATTAGATTTTTGCATCGGCTTAGGCTTGACCCTTTAAGTTATGACTTTATGTCATTGTTTCTCATTTTCCTAGCTGCAACCCCTTCACGTATTTTGTCTTTTCTCTAAGTCATGGGTTTCATGGTTTTTCTAACCTATGTTGTGGGGTTCTGAAGTTTCATAACCTCTCGACTTGGCGATCTCTTTGTTATCGGAAAGTTGCAGGTTTTCCTAACTTCACAACCTTCGACATGTGGTTCTGAAGTTTAAATTTTTGGTGACTTGGTGATCTCCTTGCTATCGACGGTTCCCAGTCATTTGGGTTATAACTTATGTCTTGGTAGTCATGTGTTCACCGGCCCCTTTACCTTAGTTTTTGAAATATTTGATCATTTCCTAAGTCACGAGCCAAAAATATTTTGTCTCCACTAAGTCTTATGTCCTGAGGTGGCCCCCTTTTGAGTTATGACTTGTATGCATGTGTGTAATAAGCCTCTAAATGTACAGGTGTGCCCTTGATCAAAAAAATGATGATAATATGAAAGCATGGTTGTATCTTGTTCGTTCCCCATGCACTATGCAAGAATAAAATATTGTTTTCTAAAATGTAGTGGGGTTAGTGGGTTGGTGATGTGTGTCTCTAGTGGGACCTAGAAGGAGGGTGATAATGGTTGGTGATGACAAAGGCTGATAGGTGGCATGGCATGATTGAAGGATTGGATGACTCACATCATTGTTGTGATTCATGTTGTATTGGTGATCATCGAACAACCCAAATTTAAAGCTGTTAAATCTAATGGCCAGGTTTTAAAGTTTTGTATGATGAGTGCTAGCCATTAGATCTTGGTGCGATTGGGATAGATCGATGACCACAGTTCAAATTTTAATTTTCCCAATGGTTAGCTAATCATATTCATGGATATTGACTGTGTAGTAATGGTGTGTTTGTTTCTCATCTACCAAATTGATTCCAGACGACTTTAGATCACATTCTTGTGCCTCTTCCAAGGATGAAGTTATTTCTAAGTGACACCATTTATTTCTTGGGTGTTGTAGTTTTGGTCATTTTTCAAGGTGTGATCTTCTTGTTCTGATCGTGGATTTCTTGGGGGTGCCATGCCTATTTTTCAAAATTCCATCAATGCTAGAGTGTGCTCAAGGTGTCAGAAGCCTTTATGGCTAGTTGCAACTCTATTTTTTGGGGAATTCTTGTTGTTTGTAATTTGATTGGATTTAATCCTTTCTTTAACTCTGATTGAGTTAGGGTTAGGGTTTGAATTCAAATTCTCAATTATTCCTACACTATAAAGGAAAATTTTGTTGTTTTTATACTTGAAACGTAGATTTTTGGCACCAATGTAGTTCTCTAACTCTTATAGGGTTTTTCACCTAAAAGGAGAGATGTAGGGCCAAAAATTTTAAGGGGTTCATTCAAATTATGTTTTGAGTAATGTTATCTAAGCTAAATGAAGTGAACTAAATGCAACTAAGTGATTTATATGACTGAATATGAATGCAAAACTAAGGTTTAAGCTATGTTGGAAAACAAAGTGTGATATGCAAACAATGAACTAAAAGATGAATAAATGCAGAACAAAAAGAAATGAGTTGAATCTATGTGCACTTGGATGTCTGATGAAGATTTTGGAAAATTTAGAATGTTGTTTGGAATCTCATAAAATCAATAGTGGGACTCATTCACCCAGGGTGGAAAATTAGTCCTGCTATTGGTGAAAAACTATCAGAAGCAAGTTTCTGATTGCCAGGATCCAGAATTTGAAAAACCTAGATTTTTAGTCTTAAGGTGGGACCCATTTTTCACTAGTGGTGAATTAGTCCTCTCCCAAAATTTTGATAAATCAGGAGACAACTTTGCAACACGAGATTTGCAAATGTCTGCTTGTCGGGTTGGTGAAGTCAATTCAGACAAAAAACCTTCTCCAAGCTCGATATAGATTTTATTTGATTTGAAGCACCTAGTTGACTTGTTCACCACTCTTTAATCACCTAAATGTTGTTAAATCTACATACAAAGGTCTGCAAACACACATGCAAGAGGGGAAAAATGCTTGAGGGTTAGCAAATAGGGGTTTTCCTTGGTCAAGACCCACTTTGGTAATCAAACCCTTAATGAAATAATGAGATGCAAGAGAAGGATAAAATGACAACATGAAAATGCTATCAACTTACTAAACACTTGATGAAAATCTAAATTAATGTCAGTAGATGCTCCAAAATGCTTGAATAGTGCTTGATTTGATGTTGTAAGATGTTTGAATGCTTGAGATTGCTTCAATATGATGTGTGAATGTTGGAGGATGTAAAATGAGGTGAAAACCACTTATTTTATACAATCTTGTGTCTTAGTAACCCGTGCATACCTCATCACAACCAACATCAAGTGATTTTGAGTAAAAACTCGAAAGGAATTTTGAAAAAAACTTGAATTTGGCGCCAAAGGGGACTCATTCGCCACCCATGGTGAATGGGTCCCACCTATGACTTGAAAAATGGGTGTTGGGAATTATCTTGTATTTAATGTTGTTTGTTGGGTTTACATTCAAAAATAAACTTAATTAAAGCATATAAGGGCATAAAGGGGTCAAATAAAGCATAAGAAAGGGATAAATAGTGAAGTTATGCCTAGAAAAGTGTGAAATCATGTTACAAGACTTTACAACACTTCAAAATAGGACTTGATTAGTGATGAAAAGGTGAATTTTAGGTGAATTGTAATGGATAGAGTCTGGAAGAGTGTAGAAATGCTTTACAACACTTCACAATACCTTCACAAGATGCCATTATTTGAATTTTAGTGCCTAAATATGCATGTTCAAGCCATGTTACATCATAAAATCAAAGAAAAATAGACCAAACATCATGAAGCAAGGCCTAAAAGACCATGAAAATGACAAGGGTCCATTTTTCTACGATGCATTTAGCCCCCATTTTAGTGAGAGGATGAACTTTCTTTAAACTCACAATAAAGTAGCCATGAACATTGAGAGGAGAGTTCAAATGTACTTACGTTAGCAAGATGGAATAACAACAATCAAGAGGGATGATCAAGCCCCCAAGATGAAGATCCCATTGCAAACTAAGCATAAGAACAAAGGAACACACAAGTGTTGAGAATTAGATGAAACTTCGATCGACTGTCCAACTAGTCGTGGATTAGATCTAGGCTAAAAGAGAATGTATACTCACTCTAGGGTAACAGAACTCATGGCGGTTCATTGGGTGAGAATGACCAAATATACTCACTCTATGGCCACAAAACTTCTAATTGTCCATGGGGTGAGAAATCCCAAAAGATAAGATACATATGCTAGTTGGTATGCACTCACAAACACAAAGTTGGCTATGGGGAAAAGTCATGCCACTAGATGGGCTTCCCGATCAACTATATCAAAGTTATACCTCTTGATAACTTTAAAAAGGTTCCACAAGGAAATTTTTTGGTTTGTGCTCAATGAGACAAGAAAAGTTTGTATGCTTAGAACTCATGAACAAAAAGGAATGTACCAGAGGCATGCAATTTGTGTTATGCAAGGTGAAAAAAATGCAAAATGCAAAAATGAAAGAATGTAAAATGTAAAAGATGTTCAAAGGAGTCTTGTTAAGTTCATGCAAGGTCAGTCACTTAGGGAACATTCTATCTAATATCACCAAGAGAGGACCAATCAAAGAATAGTATATCCATAACTTAGGGGATGTAGTGCATCGCATCAGGCCACCAAGAGGAATGTAATATGCTAAGAGATATCACACTTATGAAGGACATCACACCCAATGTCATCCACAAAGTGACAAACACATCACATAAATGACAAGGCTACACTAGGAACAAAGAATGCAAATGAATTAATGGTAATGTATGCCCCCCACTTTAAAGGAATTGTTGCACACCATTTTGTGAGCAATTAATTTAAAGTAGCAAAGGGAAGAAAATGCCAAAGGAAAAAAAAACATGAGAGACAACCTAGAAAACCCTATGCCAAGTCATATGTTTCGAAGTGAGGTTGTGTCATGTCAATGAAAATGAAAGAAAAATTAAAGGAATTTCCCCCCAGAAAACAACACACCAAACACATAAGGGATCAATGGATTTGGGGTCAGTATTTTCATTGTTGCAATGTTGTTATGAAAGAGCTCAAAATTGTCATTATTCTCGAAAGCACATAAAACTAGAAGAATGAGACAAAGAGAGAGAAAACAAAAGAAAAGGAAAGTTCATTTTGGGTCAACATGGAAGAGACATTGTGGTCTCAACACCTTGCATCATCCCCAAAAGGAAAGCACAAACAAAAATAAAGAAAATTAAAAGGAGAAAGAAAATGAAAAATATTTTGGGTCAACATGAAGGAGACATTTCGGTCTCAATACCTTATGTCATCCCAAAAAGGGAAACAAAAAACAAAAGTGAAAAAAGACAAGGACCTTTTGGGTCAACATGGAAGAGACATAGGGCATCTCTATGTTTTGTGTCATCCCCAAAAGGAAAACACAAAACGAAATCAAAAAATAGAATGCGCAACAAATAGAAGAAGAGAGGTACAAATAGAAGTGTATGACAAGAGAGAACATCAAAAACACACTACGAGGGAACATGATACACACATGAAAGAAAAATAAAAATAAAAGAAACATGCAAAAGGCTAGCAAGTCGAATGCAAGTCAAATGTCTAACAAGTCATCCACCTCCCAATCATGTTCAACGTAATGCAAGGGAAGTTGACTGTCCAAAGGAAGAATTGCAAGTGTCAAACTAGGAGTCGTACCAGGTTCGTCACTTGGTTGAGATGATTTATCATTCAATCTCATTGTAGAAGAGAAAAAATAATTTAGGTCATTGTGCACTTCTTCATATATTTTTTCTATTGTCACATCATCATCATCAAGATTGATGATGAAAGAAGGACGAAGGGTGATTTCCAAGGAAGGATGTATCAAAAGCTATGGTTGTTGGATTGGTTCATTTTGCTATGAAGGTTGCACTAGATTATCGTGTGGTGGGTCAAGAGAAGGAGGGTGGTCATCTATTACTTCGGTCAAAGGCGGAGGTTGATTTTCTTTATTTTCTTCTAGGCGAGATTAACAAGGAGACAACGACGACTACATTCCCTAGCACTACGGTTTCGTTTAATTATGTTTTGGAGTTCTTGAGGTGTAGGAGCAGATTGAGTCATCATATGTTCTACTTCCGAAGAGGGGAGAATAGAAGAAACCAAAGAGTATGGATCAATCACCTTCTCGTTGGCTTTATACTTAATGCGAGGAGGCATGATAGGATTGGTTTCATTTTCCCTTGGTCATTTAAATGATGGTAGGGAAGTGTGTAAGGGTGGTTGTTCATGTGGTTGTATGGTTTGCTCAATGTTGGACTCAGGTTGAAGTATGGTTTCATCTATGATAGAAGTTTTGGAAGTGGACGGGGACGTGCTATGAAGAGACAATTTTGCTATTTTTTTGGCTTTGAACTTTTGATAGGCTATGAAAAAGAAGTCCTTACGAGGGGTGATGGGTTCCATAAGTTTAGACCAAAAGGCTTCTAAGGAAAAATTATCTTTAGAGGATAAGGGATTAAAGCCACTATGGTATATGGTAAATATTTCATTGCCATGTGGAAACTTCAAACACTTGTGAACCACTGATGGGACCACTTTCATTGAGTGAAGCCAAGGGTGGCCTAGCCACAAACAAAATTGATCTAATTGTGGAATAATTGAAAATGTTACATCCAAAGTTTTGGGTCCTATCTATAATGGGAGCATGATCGATCTGATCATAGGACATGCAAAACTAGTATGTGTCTTAATCCATCTAGTTGGTTTATTATAATCATCTTGATAGAGATCGTGCAATACTAAAAGCTCTTATGTGATCACATTCTCACCACAGGAAGGATCTATTAACATCCCATTAGGGGGATTATCACAGATTCTACTAGCTATGTAAAGAGGACCATCATGAAGCTTTTGTAGTATATCTTTAGAAAAAAAAGTGATATCAAGTGATTTATTGGTTTGGCCCTTACGAGGGATAATGTCTATTGCACCCACAATTTTATCCATAGGATTAACTTGGGTAACAATTGGAGTTATATCATATTTTTCACTATTTGTATCAACATTGATTACATCAGTGTTTGAAGGTTCACTAGCCTTGACAAATGAGATATTGTGTTTAGGCATGGGGTTGGTGAAAATTTGTAAATTATGGTTAGGGGGTGTAACAGACTTATTGCCTTGATCATTAACACCTACAATGGAAAAATGGCCCAAATCAATGAGGTCTTGAACTAAATGTTTTAGACACTTACAGTGTTCGGTGTCATGTCCATTTTGCAAATAAAATGACAATAAGCATTAGGTTTGAAGGTGGGTGGTAATGGTTGGTTGGAATTAAGTGGTTTGATGGGTGGCAAAGTGATCATGTGTTTTTGAAGTAATTGGCTCATTGTGTTATGGAAGGTATCAGGTAAGGGATTAAATTGTCTCTTTGGGTCCCCATAGGTATAAGGCACCACTACTTTAACAACTGCCACTTAATTTGGAACTAATTGAGTCAGTTGCGGTTGTGGTTGAGGAGGCGGATTGAACTGTTAAAATCCTCTATTTGGTTTGTGAAAGTTATAATTGTTGGTTTGATTGTTGTGTTCAAGATTTTTAGCTCGGTTAGAAGTGGATTTTGAATCATGACTTGAAACCAAGTTATGGTATTCACACAAGGTTGTACATAAATGCATAAATAAAGGGAATTTCATCATAGTTAATTTATCCTAAAGGTTTGTGTGCAATTTTTCAATAAATATCTTTTTTAGATGTGCATCAGGAATCTTGACATCAATTTGAGCATACAAGGATTGGTATAGTGACATAAAATCAATTATTTTTTTGTATGTGTTTTGTCTACATCTCATGAGGTCAGCCATTGTCTTTTTAGGTGTCATGAGAACTTGAAAGTGACTTATGAAAGCATCCAAAAATTCATTGAAGGAGTGGATGGAATGATTGGGGTAGCTAGAAAACCACTCTAATGCAGTATCTTTCAAGGTCCTTGGAAATTTTTTGGCTAAAAGTTTATCATCAAGGAAAAAATCATTGCATAAAGTTGTATAAGCATTAACATGGTTGATAGGGTCTCCTTTACCTCCATATTTCTCAAATCGAGGCATTTCTATCCCTTTTGGCATCAAGGTACGTAAGATTTCTAAGGATGAGGGGCTGATATGGACATGATATGTGGATGGAGCAGTTTGACCAGCTTGGCTAATGGTGGAAAGTTGGTGTTGCATGGAAGAAATGATGTTAAGGAGTTGTGTAAGAAGATGGTTAGGGTAAGTGGTTTGAGGTGGAAAGGAAAATGGTGATGGAGTGTAGGTGATGTTAGGGGAAGTGAAATGAATACTAAGGGGGGTGAAGGTGGTGGAGGGGACTTGCGACACCACAAGAGAACTATGAATGCTAGTTGGAATTGGAAAAGAAGTAGTTGCATAATTAACCTGGGGAATAGTTGTGATGATTAGTGGATTGGTATAAGTTGGTATGGATACTATGGTTGATGGTTTTCAATTTCAGGTATAATTCTCTTCATGACTTGCAAGCCATCATACTTTCAATCAAATGATGACGGTTTTCAATTCCAAGTATGGTGGTGGTGGAGATGTTTTCAAGTGAAGGAAAAATAATCATGAATATTAATGACCTTTTCTTGTAGGAGGGAGTTGTTTTGGGTGTCAGCATTCATTGGATGGAAAGGTGAAGGAATAGAAGTGGTATTGTCAATGCCTAATGCACCATTGTCCATACTAGGAGTTGGAGCTCTTGAGATCCCAAGGTCCACAATGAAAGTGATATCGTGGGAAGCCATGAGTCTAGAACTCCATCTCACTAAAGTATTATCAATGGGGTACTAAACACTCATACAAGTACCAAAAAATATGGGGTGAATGCAAATGAAAAGTAATCTAGGAGTTCTAAATGAAAATAACAGAAATTCTACTAACTGTAACCAACAAGTAACTACAAAAACCAGAAATCTAGGAAAATGCCAAAAAAATGCCAGAAATGTTGTTTAAAAAGTGCAGAGGGACTGATTCACCCAGGGTGGTGAATGAGTCCCATTATGATTTTTTTTTAATTTTTCAAAAAAATTAAAATAATTCTAATGCTTTTCAGATTGTAATTAAGGATGCAAAATGCAATTTTTTTAGTTTTTTCAATGATATGCAATGCATAAATGAAACCTAAATGAATTTTTCACTAATGTGATGTGAAAAGTCCTAGAATGCAAAAACAAAACAATATCCTAATTGAATGTTGATGCAAATGTAAGATAGGATGCAAAATGTAATTGATTTCAGAAATACAAAGTGTTCAAAATGTAGGTTCACTAAAATGAACTATAGATTTTTGGCACCAATGCACTTCTCTAACTCTTCTAGGGTTTTTCACCTAAAAGGAGAGATGTAGGGCCAAAATGCTAAGGGGTTCATTCAAATTATGTAATGTGTAATGTTATCTAAGGTAAATTAAGTTAACTAAATGCAATTAAGTGATTTATATGACTGAATATGAATGCAAAACTAAGATTTAAGCTATGTTGGAAAACATAGTGTGATATGCAAACAAAGAACTAAAAGATGAATAAATGCAAAACAAAAAAAAATGAGTTGAATCTATGTGCACCTGAAGGTCTGATGAAGATTATACAAACTTTAGAATGTTGTCTAGAACCTAAAAAAATAAATAGTGGGAATCATTTGCCTAGGGTGGTGAATTAGTTTTGCTACTGGTAAAAAACTATCAGAAGCAAGTTTATGACTGTAAGGATCCAAAATATGACAAAACATAGATTTTTAGTCTTAAGTTGGGACTCATTCGCCACTGGTGGTGAATCAATCCTCTCCTAAAATTTTGAGAAATCAGGAGACAAATTTGCAACACCAGATCTAGAAATGTCTACTTGTCGGGTTGCCAAAGTCAATTAGGATAGAAAACCTTCTCCAAGCTCAAAATAGAGTTGATTTGATTTGAAGCAGCTAGTTGACTTGTTGACCGCTCTTCAATCACCTAAATGTTGTTAAATATTCATACAAAGTTCTACAAACACACATGGAAGAGGGGAAAAATGGTTGAGGGTTAGCAAATAGGGGTTTTCCTTGGTCAAACCCTACTTTGGTAATCAAACCCTTAATGAAATAGTGAAATGAAAGAGAATGATAAAATAACAACATGCAAATGCTATCAACTTACCAAACACTTGATGATGAAAATCCAAAGTAATGTCAATGGATGCTACAAAATGCTTGAATGCTTGAGATTGCATCAATATGATGTGTGAATGTTGGAGGATGTAGAATGAGGTGAAAATCACTTATTTATACAATCTTGTGCCTTAGTAATCTACTCATACCTCATCATAGGATGACATCAAGTGATTTTGAATAAAAACCCAAAAGAAATTTTGATTTTTTTTGAATTTGGAGCCAAGGGGGACTCATTCGCCACCCATGGTGAATGGGTTCCACCTAGGACCTGAAAATGGGTGTCGGGAATTATCTTGTATTTAATGTTTTTTATCAGGTTTACATTGAAAAATAAACTTAATTAAAGAATATAAGGGCATAAAGGGGTCAAATAAAGCATAAGAAAGGGATAAATAGTGAATTTATGCCTAGAAAAGTGTGAAATCATGTTACAAGATTTTACAACACTTCAAAATAGGACTTGATTAGTGATGAAAAGGTAAATTTTAGGTGAATTGTAATGGATAGAGTCTAGAAGAGTATAAATTATTTACAACAATTCACAACACCTTCACAAGATGTCATTATTTGAATTTTAGTACATAAATATGCATGTTCAAGCCCTGTTACATCATAAAATCAAAGAAAAATAGACCAAACATCATGAAGCAAGGCCTAAAAGACCATGAAAATGATAAGGGTCCATTTTTCTACGGTGCAGTACTATTCGAACTTCTACTCTCCAACATGAGTGGTCTAGTGTAGTTTTTCCCTACCATATTTTGTTCCTATACTTTCTACAATTCTTTGCTTTGAGTCAAGTCGAATAGGGTAAGTCCTTTGGACATAGATAGGGAATGTAATAAGAAATGCTTTATAATAACAACAAATGATCACCATACAAAAATTTTATTCTGCTTCATTATATATGTCAATATATATGTTCTCCGAATATTGTGTGCACTATCTTTTGAATCAATATAATCAAGGGTTGTGTTGATGCTTCAAGCACATTTGCGGTTTGAGTTATGTTTATGTTTGCCTATCATTCAATGAGTTATGTAATTGTTCCTAATTTTTGCTTCCCGCATAAATTAGTGTAACTTAGAGGGGAATTATTTGCTAGGATACAATTTTTTTTATGTTTGATTATACCAAAAATATTTGCTTTCAATGAAAGAGTATTAAGGATTGTTTGGCTAAAAGTATTCAATAGTTCTAATCAATTGCTGAACAATCCTACAAAAGAAAATGATAAATAAGGTTTCATTTGGAAAGCAAAAAATTGGATAGAATCAATCATCTACAATGATGGTTTTTGCTAGAAACATTGCAGATTTAAAAGTAGAAATAATTTATTATGATTACCGAAAATATGTTATCAATAACTGCAATTTCATTGTTTTAGATTATGTATTCGGAATAAACTCACAAGATATATAAACCATTACATATTTTGAACAATTGATTTATTAAGGAAAATATTCTATAATCCCACACAAGCCATGGGAGTAGCCTAATTTGATTTATTAATCAAATGTTGAATTCAAGTAAAATGCATATCACACAACTGAAAATAATGTAACAATAGGGTGAGAAGGTGACTCATCATTTCCTGGAATGACGAATCATCATCACAATCGGGTTGATCTTGGTTAAGCTCTAGTATCAGATTCAACTCTAGCTCCAAGGTTTACCTACAAAATTGTGAAGGGTGGTGTTAGAGAAATGAGGAATCACATTCTACCTTATCCCTACATTACTAATAGAAATGGAATTTACATTCTATCAAGCATTCACCAGATGATTAACTTTGAAAAAGTAGAGCATCAAAAGGAACCATTGAATCTATTGTTTTTACTAACTGGTTTGTTTCATGTGCAGAAATAGGAAATGTAACATTCATGATCATTAGGTATCAATATGAGTGGGGTTAAATGTGGCTCCCACAAGGGTGGAGCTCAGCTCATACCAGAGATAAGAATAATATTATGTTTTGTAGAGTATTCAAAGGATACTATGGACAATTGCTTGCAGTAAAAATAACAAAGTAATATTCTTATATTCATTAAAAAAGAATGTTTCATATTTGTTTATTCACATAACATTCTGTGAGGGGCAACATTATATTATAAACAAATCTTTTCATACTTAAAATGTATAGAGATTGAAAGCAGCCATCAACAATTTTAGTTGAGAGTATTACTTGTTCATAAGAGCATCAAGATGATAAGTATATATTTATCTCGAAACAAAATAGACAACGTGTAAAGAACATATCATTTGCTGATACTAGTTGAAATTCCAACTTAGTAGAAAAAGAAAGAATTGCAAATTCAAAAGAAAAAAGTATGGCATTTGCATAATTTTTGTAATATATCAAAAGAATAATGATGCAAGCCAACAGTCTTTATGTAAGAAGAATATTCCATCTTTCGTATTGAATATAAGGCAGCCATTGAAAAGAGAGTTACTCAGCAATAAATGAAAGTTTCTTCTCTGAGTGTGAATAAAAGCTACATGAGGATCATGAAGGAATATTCATTATCTTATTCTTTTTCAAATCAAGTGCATTGTACAGCGAGATCCAGAAAAGTAACATGGCAGTCTGAGAGATGATTTTTGTTCTTTTAGTCATGTGATGTAGTGGCCAAGCAAAAATATGCGTTGAACCATAAATATCCAGCTACAAGTTTATGAGGGCTTCTACATATATTGTAGAATATAGTGAAAAAGGAATACCCATTTTCAGAAACAAGATGGAAATTTCATAGAGGCCTCAAACATTATATGAGTTTATGCATTTAGCAAAAAATAAAGTTGCCAAAGTTATACTCATTTTTAGAAATGAAAATCAAGTGGCTCACTTTATATATAGAGGAATCATGAATAAATGTTCATAATTTTATTCATTTTCAGACACAAATGCATGAAACAAGAGTATAAAATAAGCAATTTTTAGCACGAAACTACATAGAGGTTTTTTATAAAGCCAAAATTTAAATTATGGTGAGTTTGTGACTTTAGGTGAGAAGTTTTGAGCTAGGGTTTTTAGCCCTTTTCTAAAAAACTCTAATGACCTGTATAAAATGTCAAAATTAGGCCATGGCCATTGAAATTTATTAAAATCTCTCAAATTACAGAGAGTTGACATCAACTTAATGGTGACCTGTGACATTCATATGAGCTTTAAAAAAATGCATTGAAAGTTTCCAGAAATTAAGAAGAGGTCAAACAACTTCATGGCAGTGAGAGAATAACCAGTTACCATAGCCATAACTCTTGCAAAAAAGGAAAATGAAATGCTCATCTAGGTATTCATTATTTTATTCATTTTCAGACATAGATTTAGAATCAAAAAGTAGTAATACAACCACAGTCTCAGAGGCCAAAAATCTTGCAAAAGTTTTTTCAAATTGGTTAAAATCTTTCTAATCTGGAGAAAAATAACTTACCACGTTTTCTTCAAAGGAGAATCTTTAGAAGTTTCTTTCTCCAAAAGCTCAACCAGAGGAATTCATGGTGGCCAAAATAGAAAGCAGTTCACAGAAAAATATCAGATAATGCAAATGGAATCACGGCTTGAGGGCTTCAAAAAAAGCTTTCAAAGTTTTTTCAAAACTAAAAGAAATCTCTAGATCTGAAAAAAATTGAACTTACTAGCGTGAAATCCTCCAAAGATAGCTTCAGAAATGGCATCCAACATAGAAAATGTTGCTCAGATAGTCGACTATCTAGTTACATGGCATGACCCTCTCAACACAGTAAAAGGCTCACTCAAAAAATGCAAGAAGTCACGACTTGTGGAAGCTTCAAAATCTTTTCAAAATGGAGGAAAATCTTGCAGAAAGAGTCAAAGATCAAAATCAAAATGAAAATCTCTAGATACAACCTTCAGAGTTTGGAAGAAAATGAAAAAGGGAGCAAAAACTTTTATCAGAAGTTGAGCTAGGTTTTCCATTGCGGCGCTCAACATAGAGTTCTCTAGAAAGCATTGACAAAATGATGAACTAAAATGAATATCTTTTATTCATTTTAGGGTTTTGTGAACCCTAAGGGTTCAATGGAGGAAATAGGCTTTTTTCCTTAGTATTTGTTTTAAAATGGAAAAACCTTTACTTCATCAAGTCGTGGCTTCTTAGTCATTTGTTTTATTTTAATATCTTTTCAATTAAAATAAAAGACTTAGGATTTAGTCTTTTAATATTTTGTATTAGACTTAGCCTTTATTTTTGCATTTTTATTCAACTTATAAAATCTTTATTTAAAATAATTATAAATAATTTTAATAAAGGTTATTTTTTATAAAATGCAGAATAGAGATATGTTTTATTTTTTGCATTTGATTCAAATTGTAAAATATTTATTTAAAGTGATGAATTATAAACCACTTCAAATAAAAGATATTTTTTGAAATGCAAAAATAAAGGTCTTTGATATAATGATGGTCAGAGGGAGTCAAATTAAGCATGAAAAGAGCTTTGCTTAAATCATGGAAGAAGTTGAGTAAATTATGCCAACACATGGAGGGAAATTAGGAGTTTGACTTCAGTTTTGAGTTTAGTTTGACTTGGCTTGAGTCAAGGAGTGATTTGAGGCATAAAAAAAGAGTTCACATTCAGTTATGATCCTCTTTTTAAGGGATTTTCAGTTCCATACGACCCTTTGGAGTTGTTTGAGTTTTGACAACTCTTTTTGCATACTTGGAGGAGCATCTTTAGTTTCATACCTTGTTTGGAGGAGAGGAAGGACCACACATTTTTCTTGGAGCCAAAATTCAAATTTTAATTTTGAGAACCTTTTCTATAAGTCCTCTTCTTGCTCATTTTCTCTAGTTCTTGGTTTGGAGATTGTTGTGAGAGCATTGTTCACACTTTGTAACTCATTTTCATTAATGAGATTTACAGTCTTATGGAGCATATTTTGGCCTTTGTAATACAGATACTCATTTTTCCTCAAGAGAAATTCATTTCCTTCACCTATTTTCTTTGTTATTTTAGTATTGGCTATGAATTGCATGATAAAGTTCTATATTATCCTTTATTTTATTAGATTCCTTTAATGTTGGATGCAAAGAATATTATGTCATAGTGCAGGTTTATGTTAGTGATCTCTTTCTCTTGCATTTATATTTGTGAAAACATCATTTTTTTCCATTTGTTTAAGCATTAGAACTATTAGAACCTTACATAGAATCATTTTTGCAAACATAAATCTATGTGTTTGTGAGATTGTTTAGCTTATTGAGTTTTTTGTGAGTTTCAACAACTTTGTCAAAATTTTACCTTTGGTGTACCACTTGTTAGTGATAGGTTCTAAATTTCAAATATATCCTTCTTACTCTTTTCCTTGTCATCTTTTTTAGTATTTTCAAGTTATGTAAAGGGGAACTCGCCCATAATCTAGGGGTCCACTTCATTTCTAGGTCACCCACAACCTCGAAGTGTTCCCATGTGTCAATAGGTTGCTGAAGTTCATAGCTTAGCAAGGGTGCAAACCTTACTTGACAACAATTTTTGGCACACCCGATGGGACTGGGAACTATTTTTCAGTCTTAAACTAGAATTATCACACTACTGTTTGGTGTGTGGAGTAGAAATTGCAGTCTTTAGGAGATAATTTTTAGCATACCTAGCGACTCCAAGTTCTGGTTTAGAAAAATCTAGTGTGTTTCAACCTATGAGAAGAATACACACTAGGAGTAACTTGGCTATTTTTGAATATTTACAGTTATCCCCACCTAGAAGAAAGGGGAGAGAAGTCCAAAAGGTTCAAAAGATATTTTTTTATTCAAGAAGAGCCAAGTCTAATCCTCCTACTGAGAACAACCATATTACTGCTCAAGTTTTTTTTGTTGTAATAATCCCAATGGCTCAACCACCACCACCACCTAAAAATCAACCTTTTGTGTCATTCGATCAAGGAAACCCCTTAAACCTTGCTCAACACAATGATATTCTAGTTGCAACCCTGAAGAGCTTTCTATTTTTAACTAGAGAAGACCAGACAACAACCATAGAACACATCAGAGATGTGGTTTTCCTGGCAGCTTCTTTCAAGGGGAAATCCCTTCAATGATTTAGAAGTCTTGTTATGAATTCAATTGCTATGTGGGATGAGGTAGGTGAGCGACTCAATAAACAGTTTGAGGAAAAATCTAATCATCTTTCACTAGTGAAGCAATTGACCACCAGTAAAAGAGCTCCACATGAGCATCTGATGGACTTCAACTACCATTTCAAAAGGACCTGGAACTGGATTCCAACCACGGTAAAGCCTTCTAATGATCATGCTTACTTGTATTATTTAAGGTCCTTGCATAGTGATATCTCACTCATGATACAATCCTTAGGAGGTGATACATTACTAGTAACATTTGATGTTGTTGTTAGAGCTGAGAATAGTCTAATATAGGTAGGTAAAACAACCCCTAGGCCTTCTATGCCTTATTTTGCTAACTTACAACCAACTAGTTCTACTTTACCACCTACTGTAGCTATTGTTCCTGCTTTTCCAACTTTTAATGCATAAGTAGCAACTCAAGAGCATGTTGTTCCTAGCTAGTTTCAGGAATTAGTTAGCATAAAAGAGCAAAATGATAATATCCAGAAGACCCTATAGAATTTTGGTAATGAGCTAGTAAATATTAAGAAGCATCAAAATAAGCCACCAGCCCCATTTCAGTCCAATCCTCAATTTCAAAGAAGAAATTTCAATGAAAGGCCTTTCCATCCTTATAATCCTAGTGCCCCTAGTACTTCCAAGGAAGTGGTTCCTATGCAAAATAACTTGGCAGTCAATTACGAATGGTGTTTTCCATGTAATCAACCACACAATCAATCCACTTGTTCCAATGGAATTCTAAATAAGACATTGATGGTGCAAATTAGTGTTGTTGCTTCACAAAGTTAAACTCAGGAGGCTTCAGGACAACAAACAATTTATACAGATCAAGGTAGACCTGATGTTTCTTTTTTGAACTGGAAAGGTGAGGAGTTTTGTGGGATTAATGACCCACAAGGTTAGACAAGTGATCCTATATCATCCAATACAAAATCAAAGAAAATAGCAGTAGACATGGGGCAAAAAACTGATGGTGATAAAAATCAGCCATCCACAAGTTTACAAAGTCAAGTTAGACCCTTTGTTGCACAAAATGTGCAAATTCTACCAAGGCAACCTTTGACTAGCAAAGATCAGCCTAGAGTACCAGTGTAACCAACACAAATATAGAGAGATGTTGTTGTTCCCAAAGGACAACAAAAGGTTAGTATTGGTAATTTTAACATTTTGGAACATATGAAGAAGACAAATGTTATTGTTTCAATGTGGGACTCTTTGGCTCTTCCTAGGCAAAAAGATCTCTTACATGAGGCTTTGTTGACGTTTTCTTTATTAGAAGAAGTTTTGAATCAACAACTTGCTAATTTTATCCTTACAAATGACTCTCCTAAAGAGAAAGAACAACAAGCTATTAAAGCCAAGCCACCTCCTTTCTATGTTTCTTTGATTATAGGAGATCATTGAGTACATAATTGGATGATTGACTGAGGGGCTAGTAGTTCAATAATGCCCAAATAGATTGTTGATAAATTGGGGATTGAATACAAGCCACTAGAAAAAGGGGGTAGTACAATTGGATGGTACTTTTGTTAACATAGTAGGGGTCATTCAAAATATGAGCTTAACTTTACATTCCTATCCAAATTTTGCAATAACAGAGGATATCTACATTATAGAGTTGCCCCCATACTTTTCCCTTTGTTTATCTAAAGATTTTATAGCCAAGATAGGTGGTTACCTATCCTTAGATTGGTATCATATGCTATTCAGAACCAGATATGGTACTAGGGTTACTGTAAAATTGGAACCCATATCCAAAAATAATATTGAACCTTACCATCATCCTCCTATTAATGCTAATTTCCTTACCCATGAATAGGAGGAGCAACCTGCTACTCAAGAGGGTGAAACTCAAACAAAAGGATTATCAGATATTCTCCCTAAAGAGTGGGCATCACAAACTCATCAGATCGGTATAGGTGAACAACTAGAAGAGGTTGATATTGGTCTTTATATGATGCATGAGACTAACGCTTTCATTCCTAATATTGAGAAAGACAAGGAATAGCCTATTCAACATCAAGGAAATGAAGTCTAGGAGCTATTTTTTGATGGCTCAAGGAGTAAGGTTGGTGCTAGAGGTGGTTGTATGCTTGTATCTCCAGAAGGTCAGAAGTAATATTTAGCTTTCAGATTCTTTTTCAGCTATTCTAACAATGTTGTTGAATACAAAGCTCTAATCCAAGGTTTGGAGTGGGAAAGAAAAAGAGGTATTAGCTGCCTAAAATTTTATAGGGATAGTGAGTTGGTTGTCAATTAGGTGAGAAAGCCTAATGTTGTAAAAAATGATGCACTCAGGTCTTATAGGAATAGAGTATGGGACCTCTTGGAGGGATTTGATGCATTTAATATGATTTCCATACCTAGAGCTCAAAATAGACATGTTGATAGATTAGGTATTGTAGGAGTTGAAAATGATATTCCAAAAGAGATTAGCAATGGTAAAGCTAATCAACATATTAAGATTGTGGTTAGACCTGGTGTGCCTGATAATAACATACACTGGCAAGTTTTTGATAGTGACTAGCAGATTGGGAGCTTTTTAAGAGAAGAAGCTGATTTCTCACATACCAATCAGGAAAGCTACAACACCAATATAGTGATAAGATCATTCAGCTAAAAAATAACAAATTGCCAAAGGGCTTGGTCACTCTTGAGTTTTTTTTCAATACTGATGATGAAGCTAGAAAACCCAAAGGCAATATACAAGTTCAGCAAGGTCACTATGAAGAAGTTGAAGTTTTCAAAGAGAAGCTTCTTAAATTGGGAAAGCTATGTACAACAGAAGAAATAAATGTATTTATTCAACTCTGTCAATAATTTAATGATATATTTGCATGGCAATAGACTAATTTAAAGGGATTTGATCCCCAGCTTGCTCAACATACTATTGAACTTGAGCCTAATGTCAAACTTGTTAGGTAGAAACAAAGGCCTTTGAATCCTAAATTAGAACCTGTTATGAAGAAATAACTGGATAAATTGATTGAAAGAAACATTATTTTTCCTATTAAGCATACCTCATGGGTTTCAAACCTAGTGCTAGTAAGAAAGAAAAATGGTGAAATAAGACTATGTGTAGATTTTTGTGACTTAAATAGGGCCTCTTTGAAAGATCGTCATCCTTTACCCTCTATGGAACAAATACTTCAGGTAGTCTCAGGATCAAAAATATTTTCCTTACTAGATTGCTATTCTAGTTACAATAAGATAGTAGTGAAAAAAGAAGATCAATACAAAACAACCATCACCACAAAATGGGGAACTATGGCCTATAAGAAAATTCCATTCGGTTTGTCTAATACTAGGGAAACCTTTCAAAAAGCTATGGATATGGCATTTTAGGGTTTACTGTACAAGATTGTCTTAGTCTATCTTGATGATATCACTATTTTTTCTAAGGAGGCTAAAGATCATTTGAATCATTTGAGGCAGATTTTTGAGAAATGTAGGGAATTTGGGATATCACTTAATCCCAAAAAGTGTGTATTTTCTGTTCATGAAGGTAGATTGCTCTGTTATGTGGTGTCTAAGTAGGGCATCACTATTGATCCTGAAAGAGTAAGTGCTATCTTAGCTCTTCTATTACTAGCACACAAAAAAGGTTTACAAATTTTTATTGGTAGGATTAACTTTGTTGGGAGGTTTATCCCTAACATTGCTGATTTATTAAGTCCACTAACTCATATGTTGAGAAAGAATGTACCTTTCAGCTAGACTAAGGATGGGAATTTTTTTTTTGAGCTTATTAAAGAAGCATTAGCAGCTAGACCTATAGTTTTGAATCCTAATTTTTCTAAGGACTTCATTTTATATGCCTATGGGAATATTGATTCTCTTTCAACTATGCTTGTATAGTGTAATGACAAAGGATCTAAATAGCCTGTGGCTTTCTTCAGTCAAGGGATCAAAGATTATGAGCTAAGGTATACTTTCCTGGAAACACATGTTCTTGCTATTATAAGAAGTTTGAAAAAGTTTAGGCACATGCTTTCCAATTACAAGATTATACTGATGGTTGGTCATCCAAGTGTAAAAGAGTTTTAACTGAACAAATATTTGAGTGATAGAAGAGTTGGTTGGGTGACCAAGTTGATGGAGTATGATCTTGAGATAAAGGTTACCAAATTGGTAAGAGGGAGAGGTCTCTATGAACAACTTACAGAGGACAACAACAATAATATAAAGGAGGAGGAAAGTTCTATTTTAGCTCTTCAAGATGACGAACAAGTTGTTGTAGGTACTCCTACAGGTTGGATTGCAGAAAAGACACATTTTTTACTAATTGGTGAGTGTCCTCCATATCTAACTAAATAAAAAAGAAGGTATTATAGACTACAATCCATACCTTATGTTCTTTTAAATGGTTTACTATTTAGAAGAGATTTTCATGGTGTCCTATTGAGATGTATTGAAGTTGATCAGGTTGATAGAGTATTGCATGAATTTCATCAAGGGTTAGCTGGTGGAAACTTTTCCCCAAGAGCTAAAGCTCATAAAATAATGAAAGGTGGCTATTACTGGCCTACCTTATTCAAGGATTCCCATGCATGGGTGAGAAAGTGCAAAGAATGTGCTATCTTTGCAGGAAAAGAGAAATTGGCAGCCCTTCCGCTTTAGCCAATTTAGATTGAACAACCATTCATGGAATGGGGCTTAGTTTCATTGGGGTTATAAAACCACCATCAAGTGCAAGCCATAAGTGGGTGCTTACAGCCACTGATTATTTTTCTAAATGGACTGAAGGTATATCACTCAAAGAAGCTAATGAGACAGTTGTTCTAAACTTTTATGAGGAGTTGATAATCAGGTTTGGAGTTACTGAATCTATTGTTTCTAATAATGCACTTGCATTCATAGGAACTAGAGTATCTGATTAGATTGTTAAAAATGGTGTTTAATTAAATACATCTTCTAATTACTATCCTCAAGGGAATGGACAGGCTGAGTCTACTAATAAAAATCTTCTGAGGATCATCAAGAGAACCATGGACGATAATCAAAGAGCATGGCATACTAAGTTCAAATCAGCTTTGTGGGCTGATAAAATTACATCAAAAAGGTCAACTGGACTTTCCCCATACATGCTTGTATATGGAAAAGAGGCAAGACTTCCCATTTCTATTGAGCTCCCATCCCTTGATCTAGTAAACCAGCTTGATATGATTGAGGAAGAGCCTATGAAAGCAAGGTTAGCTCAGTTGATCGAACTTGAAGAGGTCAGAACTAAAGCAATGAAAAAGATTGAGTGACATCACGCTCAAATGAAAATGTCTTTTGATAAAAAAAGGAATCTCCAAGAGTGTTCCAGGAAGGTGACATAGTGCTAAAATGGGATGAATTAAAAAGAAGACCTAGAAAGCACTCCAAATTTGATGCATTCTGGAGTGGGTCTTATATCATTACTGAAAAGAAACAGCACAATGCTTTCCAGTTGTCTAAGTTGGATGGTGAAGTGGAGCCAATCCTAGTGAATGGGATTCACCTCAAGCATTACTTTTGAGGTATTGATCTAAATTAGTACATAGCTTATTAGATTTTAGATGTCAATAAGTGCCTCCACACATAGATTAGTTGCATCTGAAGTTTCCTCTAAGTGTTGATTTGCACATTTATTAGTTTACTTTAAGTTTTGCTGGAGGGAAATCAAAAAAGGACTTTGTTGCTACTAATTTTAGTTCAATAAAATAGAAACCTCTTATTCATAACATGGAATGAAGTTTCAATGTTAAAAAAAATAGATCTATACTCCATGGAACTAAAACTAGTAGTAGCAGACTTACAAATGTTACAGACATGAGTTAAATATGTAAAAGGTTTTTTGGGTAAAAAAAGGACATAAATAGAGTCCATGCCCAATGGATAAGTGAGGCAACTGGCCTATTTTTTTAGCAAGAAAACACCCCTGAGAGGTCGCCAAAAAATGTTGCTAATTTTTGCTTCCCGCATAAATTAGTATAGCATAGAGGGGAATTATTTGGTGGGATACAAAATTTTTATGTTTGATTATACCATAAATCTTTGCTTTCAAAGAAAGAGTATTTAGGATTGTTTGGCTAAAAGTATTCAACAGTTCTAATCAACTGATGAACAATCCTAGCAAAGCAAATGATAAATAAGGTTTCAATTGGAAAGCAAAAAATTGGATAGAATCAATCATCTACAGTGATGGTTTCTTCTAGAAACATTGTAGATTTAAAAGTAGAAATCATTTATTATGATTACAAAAAATATGTTATCAACAACTGCAATTTCATTGTTTCAGATTATGTATTCGAAATAAACTCACAAGATATATAAACCATTACATATTTTGAACAATTGATTTATTGAGGAAAATATTCTATAATCCCACACAAGCCATGGGAGTAGCCTGATTTGATTTCTTAATAAAATGTTGAATTCAAGTAAAACGCATATCACACAACTGAAAATAATGTAACAATAGGGTGAGAAGGTGATTCGTCATTGCTTGGAATGATGAATCATTGTCACAATTAGGTTGATCTTGGTTCAACTCTAGTATTAGATTCAACTCCAGCTCCAAGGTTTACCTACAAAATTGTGAAGGGTGGTGTTAGAGCAATGAGGAATCACATTCTACCTTATCCCTACATTACCAATAGAAATAGAATTTACATTCTATCAAGCATTCACTAGATGATTAACTTTGAAAAAGCAGAGCATCAAAAGGAACCACTGAATCTATTGTTTTTACTAACTGGTTTGTTTCATGTGCAGAAATAGGAAACATAATGTGTTGTTCATCAGGTATCAATATGAGTGGGGTTAAATGTAGCTCCCACAAGGGTGGAGCTCAATGCATACCAGAGAGAAGAATAATATTATGTTTTGCAGAGTATTCAAAGGATATTGTGGACATTTGCTTGTAGTAAAAATAACAAAGTAATATTCTTACATTCATTAAAAAAGAATGTTTCATATTTGTTTATTCACATAACATTCTGTGAGGGGCAGTATTATATTATAAACAAATCTTTTCATACTTCAAATGTATAGAGATTGAAAGCATCCATGGACAATTTCAGTTTAGAGAATTACTTGTTCATAAGAGCATCAAGATGATAAGTATATATTTATCTCGAAATAACATAGCCAAGGTGTTAAGAACAGATCATTTGATGATACCAATTGAAATTCCAACTTAGTAACAAAAGCAAGAATTGAAGATTCAAAAGCAAACAGTATGAAATTTTCATAATTTTTGTAATATATCAAAAGAATAATGATGCAAGCCAGTAGTCTTTATGTAAGAAGAACATTGCATCTTGAATATTGAATATAAAGTAGCCATTGAAAAGAGAGTTACTCAACAATAAATGAAAGTTTCTTCTCTGAGTGTGAATAAAAGCTATAGGAGGATCATGAAGGAATATTCATTATCTTATTCTTTTTCAAATCAAGTGCATTGTCCAGAGAGATCCAGAAAAGTAACATGGCATCTTGAGAGATGATTTTTGTTCTTTTAGTCACATGATGTAGTGGCTAGGCTAAAATATGTGTTGAAACAGAAATATCCAGCTACAAGTTTATGAGGGTTTCTACATATATTGTAGAATATAGTGAAAAAGGAATACCCATTTTCATAAACAAGATGAAAATTTCATAGAGGCCTCAGTCATTATAAGAGTTTCTGCATTTAACACAAAATAAAGTTGCCAGAGTTATACTCATTTTTAGAAATGAAAATCAAGTGGTTCACTTTATATACAGAGGAATCATGAATAAATGTTCAGAATTTTATTTGTTTTCAGATACAAATGCATGAAACAAGAGTATAGAATAAGCAATTTTCAGCATGAAACTACATAGAGGTTTTTTTTCAAGACAATTTAAATTATGGTGAGTCTGTGACTGTAGGTGAGAAGTTTTGAGGTAAGGTTTATACCCCATTTCTTAACAACTTTAATGACTTGTGTAAAATGTCAAAATTAGGCCATGGCCATTGAAATTTATTAGAAGCTCTCAAATTACAGAGAGTTAACATCAGCTTAATGGCGACCTGTGACATTCATATGAGCTTTCAAAAAATGCTTTGAAAGTTTCCAAAATTAAGAAGAGGTCAAAAAACTTCATGGCAGTGAGAGAATAACCAGTTACCATAGCCAAAACTCTTGCAAAAAAGGAAAATGAAATGCTCATCTGGGTATTCATTATTTTATTCATTTTTAGACACAGATTTACAATCACAAAGCAACAATATAGCCACAGTCTCATAGGCTAAAAAGCTTGCAAAAGTTTTTTCAAATTGCTTAAAATATTTCTAATATGGAGCAAAATAACTTACAATGTTTTCTTCAAAGGAGAATATTCAGAAGTTTCTTTCTCCAAAAGCTCAGCTAGAGGCATTCATGGTGGCCAGAATAGAAAGAAGTTCACAGAAAAATATCAGATAATGCAAGAGGAATCGTGGCCTGAGGGATTCAAAAAAAGCTTTCAATTTTTTTTCAAAACTGAAAGAAATCTCTAGATCTGCAAAAAATAGAACTTACTAGCATCAAATCCTCCAAAGATAGCTTTAGAAATGGCGTCCAACACAAAAAATGTTGCTCAGATAGTCGACTAGAGTTACATGGTAGTGCCCTCTCAACACAGTAAAAGGCTCACTCAGAAAATGCAAGAAGTTGTGGCCTATGGAAGCTTCAAAAGCTTTCCAAAATGGAGATAAAGCTTCTGAAAAGAGTCAAAGATCAAACTCACCATGAAAATCACTAGATACAACATTCAGAGTTTGCAAGAAAATGACTAAGGGAGCAGAAAGTTTTATTAGAAGTTGAGCTAGGTTTTCCATGGTGGCGCTTAGCATAGAGTTCTCTAGAAAGCATTGACAAAATGATGAAGTAAAATGAATATCTTTTATTCATTTTAGGGTTTTGTGAACCCTAAGGGTTCGATGGAGGAAAGAGGATTTTTTCCTTAGTATTTTTTTTAAAATGGAAAAATCTTTACTTCATGAAGCAGTGGCTTCTTAGTCATTTGTTTTATTTTAATATCTTTTCAATTAAAATAAAAGACTTAGGATTTAGTATTTTAATATTTTGTATTAGACTTAGCCTTTATTTTTGCATTTTTATTCAAATTGTAAAATCTTTATTTAAAATGATAATTATAAATCATTTTAGTAAAGGTTATTTTTATAAAATGCAGAATAGAGATATGTTTAATTTTTTGCATTTGATTCAAATTGTAAAATCTTTATTTAAAGTGATGAATTATAAATAACTTCAAGTAATAGATATTTTTTTGAAATGCAAAAATAAAGGTCTTTGATATAATGATGGTGAAAGGGAGTCAAATTAAGTATGAAAATAGCTTTGCTTAAATCATGGAAGAAGTTGAGTAAATTATGCCAACACATGGAGGGAATTCAAGAGTTTGACTTCAGTTTTGAGTTCAATTTGACTTGGCTTAAGTCAAGGAATGATTTGAGCCATAAAACAAGAGTTCACATTCAGTTGTGATCCTCTTTTTGAGGGATTTTTAGTTCCATATGACCCTTTGGAGTTTTTTGAGTTTTGACAAATAATTTTGCATACTTGGAGGAGCATCTTCAATTTTATACCTTGTTTGGAGGAGAGCAAGGACAACACATTTTTCTTGGAGCCAAAATTCAAATTTGAATTTTGAGAACCTTTTCTATAAGTCCTTCTCTTCTTTCTTATTTTCTCTAGTTCTTGGTTTGAAGATTGTTGTGAGAGCATTGTTCACACTTTGTAACTCATTTTCCTTAATGAAAATTACAGTCTTATGGAGCATATTTTGGCCTTTGTAATACGAATACTCATTTTTCCTCAATAGAAAGTCAGTTCCTTCACCTATTTTCTTTGTTAGTTTAGTATTGGTTGTGAATTGCATGATAAAGTTTTGTATTATCCTTTATTTTATCAGATTCATTCAATGTTGGATGTAAAGAATATTATGCCATAGTGCAGGTTTATGTTAGTGATCTCTTTCTCTTGCAGTTATATTTATGAAAACCTCATTTTTTTCCTTGTGTTTAAGCATTAGAACAGTTAGAACCTTACATAGAATCATTTTTGCAGACATAAATCTTTGTGTTGTGAGATTGTTTATCTTTATTGAGTTTTTTGTGAGTTTCAACAGCTTTGTCAAAGTTTTACCTTTGGTATACCACCTGTTAGTGATAGGTTCTAAATTTCAAACATATCCTTCTTACTCTTTTCCTTGTCATCATTTTTAGTATTTTCAAGTTATCTAAAGGGGAATCAACCCAGAATCTAGAGGTCCACTTGATTCCCAGGTCACCCGCAACCTCGAAGTGTTCCCATGTATGAATAGGTTGTTGAAGTTCATAGCTTAGCAAGGGTGCAAACCTTATTTGATAGCAATAATTTCTTTCATAAAGGTAATGGAGGTATTGTAGTGCAGTGTTGATAACTAAGTAACATGACGATTGCCCTTTTGTTGGTTTCCTGTTGCAAGGTAGTAGGGTTATGAGAAGACATGGTTGGTCTAATGTAGGATTTATTTCATTCCTGACTCCATCTGGATTAGGAACTAGTCAAGGAGATTCACAAAGTATGAAGTATGGGTAGAATCAAAATCTTTTAATTCAAAAATATTTCTTGCTTTCTTAGTTTAGATTTTCTTTCATGTTTTTCCTTTCCACACTACTAAAAGTAATTTCTAGTAGTGAAGGTTGTGTAGATGATTTATCCCATTGAAGTAATTTGATAGCAACCTAGGTGGTGGATACCCCTACCCAACTCAAATTGATCAGACATAAACAAGGAATCAACTCTTACAAAACTATCCACTCCCCTTTTCTCAAACACAACTAGAGGCTTGTAGCCCTCCAAAACTGAATTTTCACAATATATTTTAGAGAAGGCCATGTAGATACCTTATTGACACCTTCTAAGACTCACTTCATGATCCAACACAACATACCAAAAGATCCAGTAAATTTTCTTTGCAACAATATTGAAAACCAATAGCCTGCCTTGCCTTTTAGGCCACCAAATACCCCTCTTTTACAAAGTAAGTACTTCATAACCACCATATTAACACACAAACTCAATATATAGTCACTAATTATGTTCCAAAAAAAAAAATCAACCATCATTTTTAGGTTCATGACCTTTTAGATGCTAAACCACCAAACCCTCAACTTTCATCCAAATAACCTAGGGCTTATTGAAAATCTTGATTCCTAGACTTGCCAAACTCAACCAATGCATCCAATAGACTAAAAATACCCTACACAAGGTCAAATAACCATTACACATACTTTTTCCTCAAAAATTTGACAAAACCCTTCATTAACACCTCATTTTCATATGAAAAATGCACTGTCCAGCCCTAGGGAATCATCCCAAAACCAACAACTTGCTTCCTAATCCTTATAAACCATATGAACACCTATTATACTATGTGACAAGTCATTCCACCAAGGTACAAGCCATGAAAATAGGTGGAATAACTTTTAAACATTATTGAAACCTCAAACAGATCGTTCACTTTTTCTTATAGGAAGTTTCAAAAAATCAAAGGGATCTCCCTCAATACTAAATATTAGACTCTCAAACTTCATGTAAATGAAATATAATTCATTTTTATATATAAAAAAATAAGTTTCAGAGCCTCTACAGTTTGTACGGGTCCGTAAAATTCCAAGAAAGTGCAGAATAACAGTGAATTTGTAGAAAAACTCGTATTTGATATGGATGATTCAAAATAAACTTAAAAAACCAATACTCGAGCCATGGAGAAGCTTTTTATACATATTTTATTCAAATTCCAACTACCTAACACCTATAACTAACTTTTAAAATCCTTGTCCCTTCATATTCTAGAAAAGTTGCATTTTTTTTCAATTCTTGCTTTTGACAACATTTACAATTTTGCAAATTTTTACATATTTGACACTAAAGACTCAAAAAGCCCAAAATTATACCAAAAATGATCTCAATAGACCTTATTTAGTGTAAATATACCATATCTAATGCCTATAGACCCTAATTCCTAGACTTGACATGTTGACCTCCTTTTGTATCCTTTGTGATTGGTGCACCTGCACCATACAACCCCACTGAGAAAGAACTCATGTCACATGAATGAGGTATTGTACCCATTTCTCCAGGCTTTACACATATGCTTTAGCTTGAAAACACCTTCCATTTGTCCATATACTAAGATCTTCCAATCTTCCCTCATTCCTAACCTAGTTTGTATATGAACTTGTCTCCATCTCTATAATCAAACCTGATGATGGTCTTTTATATACTCTTTGACCAAAACCTGATAAGGTTCCTAGCTTCATGCCTATGAAAAAAATATTACCAGAGGTTCCTTGAATTTTCTTCTCTCTTCTCTCATCTTCATGCTTATATCTATCATCAACTCTTTGTCCATTCTGTCCCTTTACCACTGCCATCGTATTTCCTATCTTGTCAACCTTTTGTACCATCATAATATCATTGTAACCCATTGTACTCTTTGTGCCTATAGATCCTTCTTGCTTTACAACATTAATTCCAACCAAAGGACACACAATAGTCCCTACCATAACATTATCACACCAATTTATTGTCAACCCATCTCTCAATTCTGGCTCAACCTTCACACCTGTTAGAGCATTCTTAAGCTTCAAACTGACTGTAGTACCCACCTTTGTGTCTTCCTTCACAACCTTTACAAGTTATTTATTCCCACACATGATTACCTTAGCCTTACCTTTTTCTTCTTCCACAAGTGGATTCAAAGTGAATGTACATCCATCTTTATTTATGGTATAAGTATTTGGTCTCCCATCATACAATGCATGCCTATCAAACTACCAAGGCCTACCTAGGAGTAAGTGGCAATAATTCATGGGAAAAATATCACAAGTTGACTTGTAATTATAACCACCAATTTGGAATTCAACAACATTTTTTTCATTGACCACAAGAGATTTCCCATCACTCAACCAAGACACCTTATATGGAAATTCATGAGGAATATTTTGCAAATTCAGTTTATTAACCATCTCACTTGACACCATATTATCAGTAGAGCCTGAATCAATGAAAATTTTCCATACCTTTTTCTTGCACTTACATGTGGTCTTGAAGAGATTCTTTCTTTGCAATGGCTCCATCTCCTTGACTGCCTCAAGTATGGTCTTCCTCATCAACAAAGCTTCACTTGTTTTAGGAGAAACATGATAAATTGCAGAATTAGTAATCTCACTCTCCTCTTCTTGTACTATTTGAGTCCTCATTTCAGTCCGCTTTTCACCTCCACTTGATGAAGTACCAAATTTTTTAGGGAATTTCCAAGAAGGGTGACCAAATTCATTGTAGTTGTAGCATCTTCCTGAAAAGACATTTGAAAATTTTCCACCACTAAATCTACCTCTAGTGCCCCTAAAACCTCCTCTTGCATCAACACATTTATCTTTACCTTTACTTGCTTCTTCTTGTTCCTAAAATGGTTTCTTTGATATAGGGATTGATCCTCTCCCTCTTGTATTATTCCCTCTACCTCTAAAAAACTTCTCTTTCCTTCTTTTTATCTTTCCCCCCACCCTAATTTCCAATTGGAAACACTCTTCAATAGTCTTTGGGTTAGCAACAACCAATTCATCTTATATATTGAATCTAAGACCACCTAGGTATCTAGCCACTTTTTCAACTTCATCTTCATCCATTCTTGACCTTATATTTAGTTTACAGAATTCATAAGTTTTGGCCTTAACATCTAAATCCTTTTGCTTCAAACCTTGTAATTTATTATACAATTGAACTTCATAGTCTTTTAGAAGAAATTTACCTTTAATTTTTGCTACCATCTTACCCCAAGAAACTATCCTATAATTACCTTACTTTCTCCTTTCTGTTTGCTCATAGTACCACCATAGAAGAGCGTGACCTTTAAGTTTTGAATTTCCACCTTCACCTTCTGTTCATTTGAAATTTCTTCACTTTCAAAGTGGTTTTCCATTACTACAATCCAATCAAGCAAATCTTCCTCATTTAAATTTCCTCCATACATAGGAAAATCAACCTTTACATTTTGTAAATCACCTTTGACTGCCTTAAGCAACTTTTCCATCCTCTGATATTCAGGGTCTAACTCCTCATCTACATCTTCATACTCTTCATCTGATTCACTCTCAATTTCATCTATTTTCTGCTTTGTCTCTAAGGTAGAAAGCCTTTCTAGCATAGCATTGTGTGACTCCAAAAGCTTGGCATGTTTCTCCTTCAACTCCTACAATTCTCTAGCAGCACCAACATTCTTTGGAGGCATCAAGTTACAAATTTGTCTTTTCACCTTCCAACCTGCAAAATTTAATCAATCACCTACAAAAGATCTAATAACTAAGCTCTAATACCACCTGATAGAAACCTAGGTGGTGGATACCCCTACCCAACTCAAATTGACAAGACTTAAATAAGGGATCAACTCTTATAACACTATTCACTCCCCTTTTCTCAAACTCACAACTAAAGGCTTGTAGCCCTCTAAAAATGACTTTTCATAATTTATTTTAGAGGTCATATAGATACCTTCTTGAAACCTTCTAAGACTCACTTCATGATCCAACACAACATACCAAAAGATCCAATAAAGTTTCTTCACAAAAATATTGAAAACCAATAGGCTGCCTTGCCTTTTAGGCCACCAAAGAGCCCTCTTTTACAAAGTAAGTACTTCCTAACCACTATATTAACACCCAAACTCAATATAAATACACTAATTGTGTTCCAAAACAACAAATTCCACCATCAATTCTCAGGTTCATGACCTTTTAGAAGCTAAACCACCAAACCCTCAACTTTCATGCAAATAACCTAGGGTTTATTGAAACTCCTGATTCCCAAACTTACCAAACTCAATCAATGAATCCAACAGACTAAAAATACCCTGAAAAAGGTCAAATAACCATTACATATACTGTTCCCTCAACAAATTGAAAAAATCCTTCATTAACACCTCATTTTCATATGAAAAATGCACTATCCAACCCTAGGGCATCATCCCAAAACCAACAACCTACTTCCTACACCTTCTAAACCATATGAAAACCCACTCTACTATGTGACAAGTAATTCCACTAAGGTACGTGCCATAACAATTGGGTGGAATGACTTTAAAACATTATTGAAACCTCAAACAGACCCTTCATTGTTTCTTACAAGCAGTTTTAGAAAATCAAAGGGATCCCCCTCAATACTAAATATTAGAATCTCAAACTTTATGTAAATGAAAGATAAATCATGTATCTACACAACACAATAAGTTTCAGAGCCTCTACAATTTGTACGGGTCTGTATAGTTCCAAGAAAATGTAGAATAATAGTGAATTTGTAGAAAAAACTCGTATTTGATATGGATGATTCAAAATAAACTTCAAAAACCAATACACAAGCCATGAAGAGGATTTTTATACATATTCCATTCAAATTAAAACTTCCTAATGCCTATAACTAACTTTTAAAATCCTTGAACCTTCATATTCTTAAAAAGTTGCATTTTTTCTCAATTCTTGCTTTTGATGACATTTACAATTTTGCAACTTTTTACATATTTGACACTAAAGACTCAAAAAGCCCCAAATTACATAGAAAATGGTCTCAATAGACCTTATTTAGTTTAAATATACCGTATCTAATGCCTACATAACCTAATTTATAGATTTTACATGTTGACCTCCATTTGTATCCTTCTTTGTGCTTGGTGCACCCACACTAGCCTTCCACCATTATAGTGTGATGATCTGCATTGATGTATAGGGATACCCACCTTGGTCCTGTAGAGCCTAAAGTGCAGAGGAGAGGCTTTCCAATTGGTCATCTCTTGTTCATTGGCCACTAACCTAGGGTCTCATAAGTACAAGGAGTAGCTACTCTTTAGCATATGCTAGATCATCAACTAGAAACCCCAACAAGGATGACAAATGGAAAGTGGGGAGGATCCTATAGATCCTTAAAAAGATGTGAATGTTTGTAGAAAATGTTTTGGAATCATGATATAGAGGAAAATAATAGACTAAGAATACATATGGGAAAAGGGAAAACCAAAAGAGGAAGAGAGCTGATTGAGATCATCAAATTAGGAATTGAGATGAGTGTGAAAGAAAGAAAGATAAAGAAAACCTAGGAAAGGGAAGACATACCATAAGAGGGAAGTAGAAAGAATGGAAAATAGCAAGTGGCAAGAGTGGAAAACAAAATATTAAGGGCATAGATGGAGCACACCAAGAAGGGTGCTACTAAGCACATCATTGTGGGGGTAGGAAAATGAAAGATGGAAAGAGAAGAAGAATTGGAAGCAAAAGATATCACAAAAGAATAAAAATATGAAGTGGTAAAACCTAATCTAGATAATTTTTTAAATAAACATAAGATAATATCAATCATTAACAAAATAGACAGTCACAAATGGAAAGGTAAGAAGAATAGACATCATCCCTAGACCAAGAGTCACCCCTTAAGATTGATATAATAGACAAAGAAAGGGAAGAAAGTAAGAGACCAATACTTTGGACAACATATATGGTGAATTGGGACATTCTAGAATAGAAAAACCAATGGGTATGTGCAGGATCATGATGGGCCAAAAAGTGGCGATATGATGGGTATTTGTACGGTATGTGGCTGACGACCTTTTTTTTACCCAAAATTGATGAAATGAAAAGAGTTTTTTAAAGGAGATTCTCAGCTTTCCACCAATATAAATTATGCTTTACTTTGAATTTAATAAATAATTATTATTCATTTTCTATTTGAATTACGACTAAAGTCCTGATTGATAGGTGATTGAAAAATCTATAGCTTTCAAATGGTATCACATTTTTGAATCCAAATCATGCATCACATTCTATGCTTACATACTATAGGATTAAAAAAAATGAATTTCATGAAGTTTTGACCAAGTTAAGGTGGTCGGACAATTTTATATTTTTTTTAAAAGTTGTAGTAAAAATTCATAATTAATTATTTACTTGGAAAAAATTACAAAAAATATGCATCACATCCATACATGAGTCCTCTACTTATTTCTAAAATATTATAAAAAAATATTATCATTTTATTGTGGTTAGGTGGTGGACAAACACCTAATTCTTATTTTTCCTGAAATTTAAGTACTGCATTGAAATTTCAAATTTTCACCAAATAGTTTTTTTAAAAAATAAACCTAGTAGTTTAGAAACTACATTCAATTTTCTACAAATTCTATTGTTACATATTTTTGAAATAATATAGATAACTTATTCAAATTTTTACGTCAAGTTTCCTAACTCTGATTTTTTAAAATTTTTTGCCACTTAAGGGCCTATTTTTCCATGATGATCCTACACATACCCCAACCAATTTGTGGAGTACCATGGAAGAAGAGAACAACTTAAAAAAACATAAAATGATATTAAAACTGGTTCCATATTCAACAATCTAAAAAGTAGTGTGTTGAATGCAAAAAACAACTAAGAGAAGGGTGAATTAGTTTTACATTAAAACATTAAAACCTTCATTAACATTCAAATCCTTGTTATCCCTTAAATACTTAATAAATTTTATGCCTTATTTAAGCATTAACAGAATGTTAATATGTGAAACATCATTGCAAAAACATAAGAACACTAGATTTACATAGAAAACCCAAGAATGGAAAAACCATGATGAGGATTAGCTCAAAATATAAAGTAATTGCAACACAAAGTACAATAGGCTCACTGCCAGAAGGAACACTGCTAAAAAGAAAGGAGGCCTCACTACCAGATTGGAAGAAAGAAGAAAGAATATTGTTACAATGAGAAACATATATCAAAGCAATAGAAAAGACCCTCCATTGCAACTCTTGGCCATCCACAACCTTTAGCTCACTACCTCCAATAACTTCAGATCCATTACAAATGTAGACACCCTCTACTCGCTGCTTTAGGTAGCCTTAGGAATAAATGATCACACATAAATTACTACTTATTCTTATATTCTCATCTTTTCATACCATAAAACACACCACACACTGTCTCCAATAATTCATCTTGTATTTATACCAAATCCTTAACCTTGAAAAAATTCTCCAAGGTTTCCTATGCACCTCTAATATGCAAATTTAAATTAGGTCGGCACCAAAAACTTATATGTTGGAAAGAAGTGAAGGTTGATGACACCAAAAATTAACTAGGAATATAATCTATATTATCACCATCCTACATCATGCTTCCACAAACAATAAACACCCTCTGCAATTAGTGTTAACACGCTAGGTCGATTGAACTTGTGTTAACACCCTTAACAATTAAGTACACAATGCAACAAGTCCAAGAGTAACTCAAGAAACACACACACCATCATAAATCATTTTGTAATATTCCATCATCACCCTAAAATACACAAAGATCATTGCAATCTCATACAACTAAAGAATATATTCATTTTGTACAACAAATTAACCTTCCACATATTGTAACTGTGAATCCAAACATGCATAGAACAAATCTGAAACAACTCTGAGGGAAGATAGATACTGACAATATTAACATGTTCCCAGATTTGTAAGACTAGAAACCACAACACAAAGAAATGTTGAGCAATTTCATTTCTCCTAGAAAACTCAACTAAATTATTGACACACTGGTGAACACAACTTCCTCTGCCAAATGATCCAAAACCTGAAGATCTATATATAACACCTTTGAACACTTCTGGCCAACATATCTGAACCACACATGCATATATTTTATATTGAAGAAGTGCATAACACAAACTGGAGCACTACTATGCCACACTGGACACCTTTTTGACACACTATTTTCTCTTTTATTCAAATTTTGTCAAAGGAAGTTGGAAACCAAGCACCACATAACCACAACATCTAAAAATGCATCTCAACCACATTGGGGTTGACATCCACAAGAAATTGCTCATCATAGATACCTTAGAGGCTGACATCAGTGATACTACTAATGACAAAATAATGCAACCAATTAAAGCTTCTTAAAAGATTGACACCAAAGAAAACCTCCAACAATCTCTATCCAAGGTTGACATCAATGCAACAACATAGCTCTACTGACATCAATGACAACACAAAATTATAACAATCTACCCCTTTATAATTGATGGAAGCACCTGATATGAAAAGCCATCAATAACAATAACAAAATCTTTGATCACAAATTCATACTACACATTAGTGCACACTACTCCCCTTACATAATAATTTATTCTTTCCAACATTTTCTCTTTTATCAACACCCCCATATGCACGATTAGCTAACTTTGTCCTTATGATTCTTCATGGTTTTACATTTGACTTCTCTCCTATATTCATATGGCTTTTTAGTTAACTCTCTCTCCCTAACGAACAAACTGCATGATGGTTTTATAACTAAAATACTCTAACCCTTCTACATCAATAGAAAAGTGCAACATATAGTTCCTTTTCTTTGCAACCCCTTTGACACCAGTCATATATACTTGTTTTCTCTTCTCTTCTCCTCCTTTGGAAACTTTCATCTGCAATCAACACACATACTTTGTCTCTCTTCCAAAATCTACAACCAACCTTTTCCTCATCTTCTCTTCTCCTTTGAGACAATTGAAAAAGGACAACACCTGCATACTTCACACTTATTATCTCTCTCCATACATATAGTCAAAACATCAAATGATAACACTAGCTCCCCTTGACTACAACAATGAAGAACTCTACTACCTACTGCCCCTGTGAGGTAGCCTTCATTATTTAGAGACAAAGAATTAATCTTGAATTTCTCCACCATATTGATGCATACCCTTATGCATCTAGTTGAAAGGACGAGCAATAACCCATAATTTTTTTGAGAGATACTCAAATGTATCTTTAGGAAGAGCCTTTGTGAAGATATTTAAACCATAGATTTTAGGACCCAATGGACTCTCTAAATCTTATAGGGTTTTTCACTCAAAAGGAGAGAGATTAGATCCTAAAATGCTAGATTTTCATTCAAATTAGGACATGTGTGATGTGATATGATGTAAATTAACTTAACTAAATACAATAGATTAATCTAAATGACTGAAAGCAAATGCAAAACTAAGATTTATGCTTTGTTTGAAAACACATTATGATATGCAGAAATGAACTAGAAATGAATGAGACTGAAAGTGTGCACCTAAGACATGGATGAGGACTGGAAATGACTTCTGGAATATTTCTTATGCTAAAATTTAGTCCTGGTGGGACTCATTCGCCATTCTAGGTGAATTAGTCCCAGTTCTGCCAAACTATATCAAAGCCTGTTTCTGACAAAAGGGTACTCAAAAATGTAAAAATCCAAAATTTGACCTTAGGGTGGGACTCATTTGCCAAGGGTGGAAAATGAGTCCACTTGGAACTTTTTGAAAACTCAAAAATGGAACTATGGCTTTCAAATTGCTCAATCTGCACCTCCAAGTGTTTGGATATGAAACTACCGAATTCGGGTCTAAAAGTGACTTTTCCTTGATGATTTGACATGAATGAAGGGAAGAAGACTTGAATAATATTGTAATACAATCTTCAATGATCCTCAAGCTTCCAAAGGACCTAAATCTGCATACAAACAAGACAAGAAGAGAGATTGTTGATTGTTAGGGCATGGGGGTTTTGCCTTGGTCAAACCCTATTTAGGTAATTAAACCAAATTGATGAAATACATGAATGAAGCATGCAAAATGGAAGTTATTACCCTGAAAATGATGATAGATCTTGTATTTCTGTAGCAATACATGAAAAATCAGACCTTGAATGGTTTAGAATGCTAACTTAAAGACTTCTAATGGAGAAACCTGAACTTGCTTGACTTGTGATAGATGATAAATGAAGAATGGATACTTGGATTGATGAGAGAGATTGATAGATGTAAAATGAGGATAAAAACACTTATTTATAGTCAATTGTTCTTTAGCACCCGATAATAATACATCACAGGTTGACATAAAGTGAAAATAAACTTTAAATTTCACCTTTTCCCACTCAAGGGTCCAAATGGGGGCCAGATAGGACTCATTCGCCAAGCATGGCGAATGGGTCCCACTAGGATGTGACTCATTCTCCAAGAATGGTGGATGGGTCCCACAGGGGCCATTCTGAAACCTATGAAGCTAAGGAGGTAGGAAATAAGGTTTAAAATTCTATCTTGTCAGGTGTTTGATCAATTAAAGCCTCAGGATGCACAATATGGGTGAAATAGGACTAGTCAGTGATAATATAAATGTTGAATAGGGCTTGGGACACATAAATCAATGTGAGAGTGTAATTAAATGCACTTTACAACACTAAAATTTGGTGGACACATAGCCTAGAAATGCACAAGAACCAATGTGAATGTGTAAATCACATTACAACACTAGTTTGCCATTAAGTTTATGTTAATATCTTTCTATATTGATGAAATAATGTTATTATAATATTGGATTTAGGAAGAAATAGGTTAATTAAGTCTAGAAAGGCATGAAATTCCTTTAGAAGATGTCGTTAAGAGCATGTTGTTTGATTTGCAAGGGTTCAAGACCTAGTGTGGAATCATAAAATGCCTCATAACACTAGATTAGGGCCTCATTAATTCCATTTAATCTCACGTCAAGCAATGGGTCCTTTTTTCAATGGTACATTAAGCCCCCACTTTAGTGAGAGGAACTTGCTTCTTCACACTAAAGTAGCCTTTCAAGAGAGATCCACATGTATGCCAAGCCCCCAAGATACAAGATCATACAAAGGAAAGGAAGAAAAGGAAATGAGATGGAAAAATTGTACTCACTCTAGGCCCACAAAACTTTGGATTGTCCACAGGGTGAGAAGGGCCAAAACATAAAGAAAAGGAAAAGAGTAGCATACGCTGGTTGGAATGTACTCACAAACACAAAAGTGGCTATGGGGAGAAGTCATGCCACTAGTTGGTATTTCCACTCAACCATGCCAAAGCTATACTCGTTCGATAACTTTAACAAGGTGCCACAAAGCCAAAGAAAATGAAAATGTTGGTTTAAGTTTCATAAGACAAGCAAAACAGAATGGCACCATAGGCATGCAAGTTGTGTTATGTAAGGTGGCCAAATAAATAAGATGGATCCATAGGCATGCAAGTTATGTTATGCAAGGTGGCCAAACAAATAAGATGGCTCCATAGGCATGCAAGTTGTTTTATGCAAGATGGCCAAATGAGAATGCAATATGTAAAAATGTTATGTGCAATATGTTTGAAGGAGTCTTGTTTAGTTCATGTAAGGTCAATCACTTAGGGAACATTGTGTCTAATGTCTCCAAAATAGGACCAATCAAAGAATAGTATATTTTCCACTTAGGGGATGTGGTGTGTTGTATCAAACCATAAAGAGGAATGCAATATGCTGAGAAAGATCATACTTATGAAGGATATCATACCCGATGTCATCCAAAAAGTGACAAACACATCATGAAAAGGATTCGCTAAAAATGCTAATGAAATAATGGTAATGTATTCCACCACTTTAAAGTAATTTCGACACATCGTTCTGTGAGAAATTACTTGAAAGTAGAGAAGAGGAGAAAGAAAGACATGAGAGCTAACTCAGAAAGCTCTATGCCAAGTCATATGTTTCAAAGTTAAGTTACGTCATGTCAAGGGAAGAGAAAGTAGGAGAGTATGTCACATGCGAGTCAATCTTAAGACATGCCATCCACATCTCAAGCTTTCTCTTAAATGTTCATGAAAGATTAATGACAAGTCAAAAGAGACAACGACAAGTGACATACAGGAATAAGGCTTTCTAACCAATTTCCCCCTAGTTAGTGTAGGATGAAGGTGAGTCTAGAATGGATGACGGTATGCTACCCCTTGTGATGGATGCAAGACATGCAATAGTGAGAATTTGATTATCCTACAACTATTACATGACAAGAAGCAACAACTAAGGTTATTCATGTGAATAATAAAAAGTTTTGGAAGAATCTTGTGTGATAGGATTGATGTTGAGTGAAGGGTTTTTGATCTCGATTAGACTACAATATCCAAAACCATGAGTCGTTTGTTATGTTAAGCTCTATAGGGTTGTATATACCTTGCTCTTGAGCACCATAGCCTTTTCCACTATACCCAAGTTTTTTCATGAAATCATACCCTTTGCCATAAAGGTTTTGGAGTGTTTTGGAATCAAGTGGTTGTTTGTTATTGTGTTTGTCAAGGGTTATTGTAGAGTTGGTGGGAATGTATAAAGTGATTGATGGGGATTATTTTGAAGAGTTATTTGAATTTTGTGTTGACATAATGATTGGTTGTTGTGGTTTCTCATCTTTCTTTTGTGTGAGTATGTGTTCGCCCATAAATGAGGGTGTGAAGTCTAAGGATCCCCAATTGTCACCAAACAATTTAGATTTGTGTTCAATTTCAAGAGGATCTATGTTGGATGTTGGAATCAATGTTGTGAGCGGACTTGTAGCTCTGTTTTTAAGATGCAAACAATTTTCAGGCTCGGGATCAGCTTCAAGTTGATAAATTTTATTATTATAGACATATTTCATTTTACGATGGAGAGTTGAAGGCACTGCATTCATCTCATGAATCCATGGTCTGCCTAGAAGAAGATTATATGAAAGTTCATAAGGCATGACATGGATAGAAGTCTTCAAAGTAACCACTCCAATCGTAATAGGTAAAGTGATGACCCCTAGCAGTTGCTTTGTTATATTATCAAACCCTCGAATAGAAATGGAATCAGGTTTTATTTGTGATCTATCCACTTTCAAACGGTCAAGAAGGCTCACACTACACACATTAAGGGTAGAACCATTATCTATGAGAGTTTGTTTAATACCTATGTGATTGAATTGAGCAATGATCATAAAGGCATCATGTTGTTTTTGCAATTCTAAAGGAGGGAGCACATGTTGATGGAAAGTAATGACAAGATTTGTTTGATTCATTGGATGGTTTAAAGCTACCACATCATTTAGAGTTGTACCAGTAGGAATTGTAATTTTTTGTAAGGCTATTTGAAGAATATTGTTGTAATGTGGTGAGGTGTGAAGTAAATCCCAAAGGGATATTTTGGTAGGAGTATTCTTTAATTGCTCAACAAGATCATACTCCTTTGTTTGTGGGGTGTATAGAGGAGCACTAGATGGATTAGGAAAAGGTAGTGATGGTGGAATTATTTGTGGTGGTTGTGGGTTATTTCATGTGTTATATGTATGAGCAACAATATCATCACTACATTACTGCAATACATTAGAGGGATGAAGGGGATGTGAAGGTGGGTAGAAAATGAGTTTAGGTTTATTAGAAGGATGAAGTGGATGTAGAGGTGGGTAAAGAATAAGTTTAGGTTTATTGGAAGGATGAAGTAGATGTGAAGGTGGGTAAAGGGTAAGTTTAGGTTTAGTGTATTGAGGTTGAATATTGTTAACATCCCATAACAAGGGAGATTCTTCATTGTCCTTGGAGGGGATATTATGTTTTTTTTGGACCATAATATCCTCCTGAGAAGGAGAGTTCTTAGGAGAACAACAAACCACATTTTCATGACAATTCAGGTTTGGTTTATCTAAAAGAACTTTATGACCACAAAAGGAGGTAGTAATGGTTTAATGAGTTTGATGATTGATAATGGGGAGATTAGGGGAAGGTTGTATGTGATCATTGGTTTTTGCAAAGGTCACATTCTCATCTACCATACTAGGAGAGGGGTATGTGCATGATCATCATGGAAAAAATAGGCCCTTAAGTGGTAAAATTTTTAGAAAAATCAGTTAGGAAACTTAAAGTAAAAATTTGAATAAGTTATCTATATTATTTCAAAAATATGTAAGAATATAATATGTATAAAATTGAATGTAGTTTCAAAACTACTAGGTTTATTTAAAAAAAGAAAAAAATCTATTTGGTGAAAATTTGAAATTTCAATGTAGTAGTACTTAAATTTCAGGGAAAAAATAAGATGTGTTTCTCTGACCACCCTAACCACAATAAAATGATAAAATTATTTTATAATATTTTTGATATAAGTAGAGGACTCATGTCCGGATGTGATGCATAGTTTTTGGTAATTTTTTTCAAAGTAAATAATTAATTATGAATTTTTTATTACAACTTTTAAAAAATATAAAAAACCGTATGTCTAACCACCTTAACTTGCTCAAAACTTCATGAAATTTAATTTTTCTTTTTTTAATCCTATAGTATGTGAAGCATAGAATGTGATGCATGTTTCGGATTCAAAAAATGTGATACCGTTTGAAAGCTATAGATGTTTTTCAATCAGCCTATCAATCTGGACTTTAGTTGTAATTCAAATAGAAAATGAATAATAATTATTTATTAAATTCAAAGTATAACATAATTTATATTGGTGGAAAGCTGAAAATTTCCTTTAAAAACCCTTTTCGTTTCATCAATTTTGGGTAAAAAAAAATTGTCAGTCACATACCCTACAAATACCCATCATATCATCACTTTTTGGCCCATCGTGATCCTACACATACCCAGAGCTTGTAATATGTTCATCGAAGGTTGGAAAAGTAGCTTCATCACAAGTACAAGGGGAATCAATGAAGGAATTTTTTTTTCTTAATAAAGTTTGTTGGAGGCGGAAGATGACAGCTAAAATTTGCATGACTTGTAGTGGTTATGTTGTCACAAGTAGGAGAGACACTGGGAGAAGAACAAATGTGATTATCATGATTATTTATGACTTCAGTATTTTGTTTCATAATTTCTTCCAAAATAGGAGAGGTATGGAAATGATCATAAAGAGGGTTGTTATAGAATTTAAAGATTTGATTATTCAAGGCCAACCTATCAGCCTCATCATTTACAATCTCATGTTCCTCGAAGTTATCCACACACGGGAAATTAGGTAAGGTAATGTCTATGATTTCATTTTCTTGTGCTAAAATATCTTCCCAAAGGGGATGAGAAGGAAAAACAAGATCCGCATAATGCTCAAAGATTGTATCTTCTTTCTCCAAGATACCTTCGTCACTAAAAGGAGAGGTATTGGGAGAAAAACAAATATGATCATCATAGTTATCTATGTATCTAGGAACTTCTATCACATCATCCACACAAAGGGGAAAGATAGGAGGGGGTGTAACACTTTCAGTCTCATGGGCTAAAAGACTCTCATAATATTGGCATGCACTGAAGAAAGGAGAATCATGTTGATTAACTAACATTTTGAAATAACAATCTATGCTAGCTCAAAATGCAATGTAAAATTTTGGAAAGAAAAGAAAATTTTCAAAGAGCAATTGATTGATTATGCTATGGGTATGTGCAGGATCATCATGGAAAAAATAGGCCCTTAAGTGGCAAAAAATTTAGAAAAAATAGAGTTAGGAAACTTGACGTAAAAATTTGAATAAGTTATCTATATTGTTTCAAAAATATGTAAGAATAGAATCTGTAGAAAATTGAATGTAGTTTCTAAACTACTAGGTTTGTTTAAAAATAAAAGAATCTATTTGGTGAAAATTTGAAATTTCAATGTAGTGGTACTTAAATTTCATGGAAAAAATATGAAGTAGGTGTGGACCACCCTAACCACAATAAAATGATAATATTTTTTTATAAGATTTTAGATATAAGTAGAGGACTCATGCCCATGTGATGCATATTTTTTTGTAATTTTTTTCCAAGTAAATAATTAATTATGAATTTTTCATTACAAATTTTTAAAAATTATAAAAACTCGTATGTTTGACTACATTAACTTGGTCAAAACTTAATGAAATTCATTTTTTATTTTTTTAATCCTATAGGATGCGAAGCATAGAATGTGATAGATGTTTTGGATTTAAAAAATGTGATACCGTTTCAAAGCTATAGATGTTTTTCAATCAGCCTATCAATCATGACTTTAGTCATAATTTTTTATAGTAAATTGTAAGGAAAGCAGAGGTGCGAAAGAAAATTTCCTAATGTCAAAACCACAGTGAAGAATGTAGACAATACTTTTAATTTCCAAATTACAAACCAATTAAGACACACATGTAAGATTTATAGAAACAAAAAAATACACAAAGACAAATGAACACCAGATTTACGTGGGAAACCATTTCAAGAAAAAACCCACCACACCAAGCTGAATCTCTTTGTATTTCAGTAATCATCAAATGACATACAATGCAGAGATACAACTCTCTGGTATCAATTTTATAGTTTCTTCATTCATTGTTCTTCCTCTGTTATAGAAATGATCTCACAGATTTCCATATAAATCCAACTCAAAATGATTTATTTAAATCTTAACACATTCTAATTTTTATCCTTTGTCCATCCTTATCCACCATTACCCATCGTAGAAAGTTTCCATTCCATTGTAGATTTTTCCTTGCATATAGTTCAGCTCCAGCGTCACCACTGTTACAAAAATCCAATCGCCAACTATTTGAATTTCGCTTCCTTTGATTGGTCCATGAGAGACAACATAGGATAGTCAAATGGTCAAAGAAACATTCAACTAAGCTCGCATGTTGGTGAGACACAAGAAGTGTCTCCTCGATGCTCAAAGGTTTCATATCGATATCAGCATCAGTCCAACAGTCGGCAAGACGATATAGTGAATGCCACAAGTCATACCAAAACCACTGACATCCATTACATTCCTATCAGAAAGAGTTTCCTCATTGGAAAGACTCATACTAATCCTCACAAGTACATCAATCTCAAAATTTCCATCGGCAAGACTACCGCAGTTCGCCAAGACTTCATACCGAAGTCTTCAAGTCATGCCAAAACGTCCTAGTCAGCAAGACTTACCATTTTTGCTAAGACATCACAGCGAATACAACATGTCACCTCGAGGAACATTTTCTATCAGTGAGACTCTCCATCAGTCACTAAGACTTCATACCGAAGTCTTTGTGTCACCGCGAAGAATCCAAGTGTATCCTCATCAGTGAGACCTTTTTTAGTCACTGATAGTTCTTCCCGAGACCTTTGTGTTATGCCGATGACCATATGCTATCGGTGAGACCCTCTTCAGTCGCTAAGACTTCATACAAAAGTATTGTGCTACTCCGATGACTCCAGTCGCTAGGAGTCTCACCGAAGACACCCAATACCAAATGCATGTAGCTCTGTCGGTGAGACATTCCACTCAAAAAAAGGTTACAACGAATACTGACAAGTAGCAGTGAAAACACTAGTCGGCGAGACAACAACATTGTCTCAGCGACATGAACATTTCAAAAGGATTTAGAATAGCTAGTCGGCTAGACATCAATAATGTCACAACGACTTTTCCCTTGAGGAGTTACATGCCAGTAAGAATTAAGGCACCTATTCCAAAAAATCTCCCACTTGACAAAGATCTTACTTACACCTCCAGAGCATAATAAAACTACTGAAATTCATGGGCCTTGAGGCCCATTGAATTGGCACACCATGTGTACTTGTCTGTGCTCACAGGTTTCATCAATGCATCTGCAACATTCTCCAGAGTATCCACTTTCTCCAAAGAGACCTTCCCATCCTCCACCATATCTTGTACAAAGTGATACTTTACATCTATATGTTTCATCCTGGCATGGAAAGTAGGATTTTTTTCCAAACATATAGCACTCTCACTGTCCAAGTAAAAAGTAATTTTTCCAACATCAAAACCAATGTTAGAACACAAATTTTTAACTAGATTGCTTCTTTACAGGCATGTGTAGTGCCATGTATTCTACCTCAATAGTGGAAAAAGTGACTACATCCTTCTGCTTGCTCATCCAACTCACTGCACCACCATTCATCATGAAAATATATCCACAGGTGGATCTCCTGCTGTTAATGTCCCCTGGCCAATCATAATCCACATAACCTCGAATACTGAGAGTCCTCTGTGATTCAACCAAGTTCCCATGGTAACACAAAGCATAGTCTGAAGTTCCCTTCAGATATCTAACCACTCTCTTCACATCATCCCAATGTGTCCTTCCAGGATTAGCCATAAACAAACTAAGTACTCCCACTACTTGGGAAATGTCTGGCCTTGTACAGACCATTGCATACATAAGGCTACCAACCGCACTAGCATAAGGTACACTGGTCATGTCCTCCATCTTATTAGGAGGTTTTGGATAGTCTTCAATAGATAGCTTCATTCCTTGCAAAACTGGAACAACTAGCTACTTGCAATCAGTCATACAAAATCTCTCTAGAATAGTCATGATGTACTTACTCTGACTGAGCCAAAGTTTTCTATTTTTCCTATCCCTGGTTATTTCCATTCCCAGAATATACCTTACTGCACCAAGATCTTTCATTTCAAACTTTGTAGACAACTAAGACTTAAGATCCGAAATCATTAGCTTACTATTGCCTATGAACAACATATCATCAACATAGAGAGCAATAATAAGAACTTGATCACTTTTAGCTTTGTAATATACACAATGATCAGATTTTGATCTTACAAATCCCAATGACAAAACAAAAGTGTCAAACTTTTGGTACCACATTCTAGTAGACTGTTTTAACCCATACAGATATTTCTTCAACTTGCAAAACAATCTTTCTTTACCTTTTTCCACAAAGTGCTCCGGCTGGGACATATATATTTCTTCTTCAAGATCACTATGAAGAAACATTGTCTTCACATCCATCTATTCAATCTCTAAGTCATACACTATTGTAAGTGACAAAAGAAATCTAATAGATGTCAGCTTAGCTACAAGAGAAAAGATTTCTCCATAATCAATTCCCTCTACCTGGGAATAACCTTTTGCAACCAGCCTCGCTTTATATTTTTTTACACTACCTTCTAGACCAATTTTCCTTTTAAATACCCATTTGCAGCCCACAAATTTTCTACCTTTAGGTAATGGCACCAAACTCCAGGTATCATTTTTTTCTAATGATGCCATTTCTTCATTCATGGCTTCCAACCAAGAGTTTGAATCCGACATTTTAAATGCCTCTTTCACAGTCCTAGGTTCATCAGTGCTAGAAATTAAAGCATAGGCAGAAGTAGACTCTATCAATGAAAACCCATACCTATCAGGTTGCTTTCTTTCACGAGTTGACCTCCTCACAGGCTGAGGCTGAGGCGATTCCTTATCTTCTTCAGAACTTTCAGAGCTACTTGAGCTTTCCTCAGTATCAAGTACATTTTGATTTTTCAATTCCTCTTTATCTAGTGCCAGAGGAATATCTGCTACATCCTTTTCATTTTCTAATTTCTTCTCTGACTGTTGATCTAGTGTAGAAGTCTTCAACTCATGAAAGATAATGCTTCTGCTGTACAAAACCTTCTCAGTCTCAGGATTCCAAAGCTTGTATCCTTTTATGCTAGCACTATAGCCAATAAAAATACACTTTACAACTTTTTTTTCCAACTTAGGTCTTTTTTCAAAAGGCACATATGCATATGCCTCACAGCCAAAGACACGAATATGTCTCAGAGAGGGCTTCTTTCCAGACCATGCTTCCAAATGCGTCTTCTCAACAAGAGAAGAGTTAGGAGAATGATTTACCAAGTAACATGCTATGGAAACTGCTTCAGCCCAGAACTTCTCCTCCAAGCCAGCACTGCTCAGCATACTTCGTGCTCTTTCCATGACTATCCTGTTGAACCTTTTAGCAACTCCATTTTGATGTGGAGTGTAAGGTGTAGTCTTATGTGTTTTAATCCCGTGATCTTTATAGTACCTTTTGGATTCATCTGAACAAAACTCATCGCCATTATCAGTCCTTAAACATTTTATTTTCCTACCAATCTAATTTTCAACAAGGTTTTTAAATTCCTTAAACTAGCTAAACACTTCTAATTTACTTCTCAGAAAATATACAAATGCTCTTCTTGAATAATCATTAATAAATGACACATAGTATCTTGATTTAGATAAAGAAGAAACATTCGCTGGACCAAACACATCAGAATGTATATAATCAAGCAAACCAGAAGATTTGTGAGGACTGGAATAAAATGAAACACGGTGTTGTTTACCATATATACAATGTTCACAAAACTCAAATTTGAGGTTACAATCTTCAAGCCCCTCAACAAGGTTTTTATTTTTCAAGGTTTTTAAACCTTTCTCACCAATGTGGCCTAGCCTATAATGCTAGAGCATTGTCTTTTCTGTAGGAAGTTTAACCTCCATGGAGTTTACACCATCAAGAATGTTTCTCTCTTTTCCTCCATGAGTAGCTTTTTGTGACTTTGCAGAGACACTATTGCATTGAATAGCTTGTGCATCCAACTTATACAAGGTACCAATACGAGCACCCCTTTCTAGCACCATAGAGCCTATAGTCATCTTTGAACCATTTCCAGAGAATGTGACATGCACTCCAATATCATTCAACTTACTTACAGAAAGTAAACTATGAGCCAAACCTGGTATATGCATCACATCATTGATTCCCTTCACTCTTCCATCAGGGAATTGAATTCTGACTCTTCCACAACCAAAAATTTCCAAATACGAATCACTTTCCAAATACACCTTTGCACCATCATAGTTTTCATACTTCATGAACCAATCTCTATGAGATGTCATGTGGAAAGATATTCCAGAATCAATCAGCCATACATCATCAAATGCCCGCGTAGCCAAGGATGCAATGAAGGCATCTGCATCACTCTGAGAAGAATTATTGTAAGAAGAGGTCTTCTTCTTCTTCTTTTTCTCCTCCTTGCAATCCTTTTAGACATGACTAGGTTGCCCACAATTCTAGCACTTCACCTTGGAATTCTTGCCAGGAGACTTTGATCTCCCTTATAATTTTGATCTGGACTTCTTGTCCTTCTTCTTGCCTTTTTCTTTCAATCTTCCTCTAATAGCCAGAGCCTCCTTCGCCATCTCACAAGATTTTCTTCTCATTTCTTCTGATAAAATAGAAGCAACAAAATATTCCATCTTGAAAGTGGATGTCATACTCCCAATAGCCATCACCAAGTGAGCCCAAGAATTTTCCAAAGAACACAATAAGAGCTCATACAACAATATTTATCTTCAATCTTCACTCCAACAAATGTTAACTGTGCAATCATCATGTTGAAAGCATTCAAGTGATCAGCAATAGATCCTCCCTCCTGCATTCTCAAAGAGTACAACTTCTTCCTCAAGAACAATTTGTTCACCAAGGACTTGCCCTGATAAATAGATGCCAGTATTTTCCACAAGGAAGATGCAATCTTTTCTTCATGAACGTTCAAAAGAACAGAGTCTACCAAACAAAGCCTTATCAGCCCCTTAGAATTTCTATCTACAAGGTTCCAATCCTCTTGCTTCATGCCTTGAGGCATCGTTCCAGACACAACAAGCAACATATCATGATCCACTAACAAATCTTCCATTTTGAGTTTCCACAACTCAAAATTTCTACCATTGAATTTCTCTATTTCCCTCTTTTCAAATGTGCTCGCCATCTTAATCTGTAATTAAATTATTAGACCTCTACCAAACTCCCACTGAAAAAGAATTGACACAAAAAACCCAACCCACTCACAAGGATAACACAATTGGCCAAGCTCTGATACCACTTGTAAGGAAAGCAGAGGTGCGAAAGCAACTTTCCTAACGTCAAAACCATAGGGAAGAATGCAGACAATACTTTTAATTTCCAAATTACAAACCAATTAAGACACACATGAAAGATTTACATAAACAGAAAAATACACAAAGACAAATGAACACCAGATTTACGTGGGAAACCCTTTCAAGAAAAAACCCACCACACCAAGCTGAATCTATTTGTATTTCAATAATCAACAAATTTCATACAATGTAGAGATACAACTCTCTGGTATCAATTTTACAGTTTCTTCATTCACTATTCTTCCTTTTTACAGAAATGCTCTCATAGATTTCCATATAAATCCAACTTAGAATGATTCATTTAAATCTTAACACATTCTGATTTTTATCCTCTGTCCATCCTTATCCACCATTACCCATCATAGAAAGTTTCCATTCCATTGTAGATTTTTCCTTGCATACAGTTCAGCTCTAGTGTCGTAACTATTACAAAAATCCAACCACCAACTATTTGAATTTCGCTTCCTCTGATTGGTCCATGAGACACCACATATGATAGTTAAACAGTTAAAGAAACATTCAACTAAGTTTGCATGTCAGTGAGACACAAGAAGTGTCTCCCTGATGCTCAAAGGCTTCATATTGATATCGGCGTAAGTTCCTACAGTCGGCAAGACGATATAGCGAATGCCACAAGTCATACTGAAACCACCGAAATCCATTGCATTCCTATTGACAAGAGTTTCCTCATCGGAAAGACTCATACCGATGCTCACAAGTCACATCGATCTCAAAATTGCCATCGGCAAGACTACCTCAGTTCGCCAAGACTTCATACCGAAGTCTTCAAGTCATGCTGAAACATCCCAATTGGAAAGACTTACCATTTTTCTGAGACATCACAGCGAATACAACATGTCACCTCGAGGAACATTTGCTATCGGTGAGACTCTCCATCAGTCGCTAAGATTTCATACCAAAGTCTTTGTGTCACCGCGAAGACTCCAAGTGTATCCCCATCGGCGAGACCTTCATCAGTCACTGAGAGTTCTTCCCTAGACATTTTTGTTACGCCGATGACCATATGCTATCGGTGAGACTCTCTTCAGTTGCTAAGACTTCATACTGAAGTCTTGTGTTACTCCAATGACTCCAGTCACTAGGAGTCTCACCGAAGACACCCGATACCAAACACATGTAGCTCTGTCAGGAAGACATTCCACTCAGAAAAAGGTTACAACGAATATTGACAAGTCACAATGACAACACCAGTCGGCAAGACAATAGCATTGTCTTAGTGACATGAACATTTCAAAAGGATTCAGAACAGCTAGTCGGCCAGACATCAATAATGTCACAATGACTTTTCCCTTGAGGAGTTACATGCCATTAAGAATTGAGGTACCTATTCCAACATAAATGAATAATAGTTACTTATTAAAATCAAAGTAAAGCATAATTTATATTGGTGGAAAGCTGAGAATCTCCTTTAAAAACCTTTTTAATTTCATCAATTTTGGGTAAAAAAATAGTCATCAGCCACATACCCATTATATTGCCACTTTTTGGCCCATCATGATCCTGCACATACCCTTATGTAATAATATGAGAATGCAAATGTGCAATTTAAACTATGCATGAAATGAGCCAATTTATGCTAGTTTTGATGAAATGCATGCTACAGAAATGTAACTAATTGTTATAGGTATGAAATGGCACCAAACAGAAGCCCAAAAAGATTGTTCTAAATTATGTAAAGTGTTGTTTCAGGGGTCAGAAGGGACTGATTCGCCCAGGGTGGCGAATGAGTCCCAGTATAGACTTTTTTCAAATTTTTCAAAAAAATTCAACTGATTCTTATGAATTCTAAAAGCCAATATGCAAAACTAAATGAAAAATGCAGAATGATAGAAAATCTAAATGAGTTTAGATGTAACAAATACAATCTAAATGCACCTTTTAAGAATGCAAATTTTTAAAGTCTAGCATACAAATCCTAATGCAAATTCTAATGCAAAATGAATGCAAGGCTAGATCTAGGACACCAAATTAGAAAGTAAAAGTATTCAAAAAGTCACGTTCACCAAAATGAAACATAGATTCTAGGTCCCAATGGACTCTCTAACTCTTATAAGGTTTTTCACCCAAAAGGAGAGATATTAGATCCTAAAATGCTAGATTTTCATTCAAATTAGGACATTTGTGATGTGATATGATGTAAATTAACTTGACTAAATGTAATAGATTAATCTAAATGATTGAAAATGAATGCAAAACTGAGATTTATGCTTTGTTTGAAAACACAGTATGATATGTAGAAATGAACTAGAAATGAATGAAAGACTTAACATAAATGAATGAGACTGAAAGTGTGCACCTAAGACATGGATGAGGACTGAAAATGACTTTTGGAATACTGTTGATGCTTAAATTTAGGCCTAGTGTGACTCATTCACCATTCTAGGCGAATTAGTCCCAGTTCTGCCAAACTGTACCAAAGCCCATTTTTGATAAAAGGGTACTCAAAAATGAAAAAATACAAAATTTGACCTTAGGGTGGAATTCATTCACCAAGAGTGGTGAATGGTTCCACTTTGGAATTTCTGAAAACTCAAAAATGGAATCTGTGGCTTTTAGATTTCTCAATCTACACCTCTAGGTGTCTAGATCTGAAACTATCGAATTCAGGTCTAAAAGTGACTTTTCCTTGATGATTTGACTTGAATGAAGGGAATAAGACTTGAATAATCTTGGAATACAATCTTCAATGATCTTCAGGCTTCCAACGGACCTAAATCTGCATACAAACAAGACAAGAAGAGAGATTGTTGATTGTTAGGGCATGAGGGTTTGCCTTGGTCAAACCTCGTTTAGGTAATTAAACCAAATTGATGAAATAAAGGAATGAAGCATGCAAAATGGAAGTGATTACCTTGAAAATGATGATAGATCTTGGATTTATGCAACAATAAATGAAAAATAGGCGCTTGAATGCTTTAGTATGCTAACTTGAAGACTTCTAATAGAGAAACCTCAACTTGCTTGACTTGTGATAGAAGATAAATGAAGAATGGATACTTGGATGGATGAGAGAGATGGATAGATGTAAAATTAGGATAAAAACACTTATTTATAGTCAATTGTGCCTTAGTACCTGATAATACTACATCACAGGCCGACATAAAGTGAAAATAAACTTTAAATTTAACCTTTTCCCCCTCAAGGGTCAAAATGGGGGCGAGATAGGACTCATTCACCAAGCATGGTGAATGGGTCCCACCTAGATGGGACTCATTTTCCAAGCATGGAAAATGGGTCACACATGGGCCATTCTAACAGCTATGAAGCTAAGGAGGTAGGAAATGAGGTTTAAAATTCTATCTTGTCAGGTGTTTGATCAATTAAAGCCTCGAGATGCACAATATGGGTGAAATAGGACTTGTTAGTGATGATGTAAATGTTGAATAGGGATTGGGACACACAAATCAATGTGAGTGTAATTAAATGCACTTTGCAACACTAAAATTTGGTCCACATATCCTAGAAATGTACAAGAAGCAATGTGAATGTGTAAATCATATTATGAAACTAGTTTGTCATTAAGTTTATGTTAAGATATTTATAGATTGATGAAATAATGTTATTATAATATTGGATTTAGGAAGAAATAGGTTGATTAAGTCTAGAAAAGCATGAAATTCCTTTACAAGACTTTACAACACCTTTACAAGATGTCATTAAGAGCATGTTGTTTGATTTGTAAGGGTCCAAGACCTAGTGTGGACACATAAAATTCCTCATAACACCAGATTAGGGCCTCATTAAGTCCATTTAATCTCATGTCAAGCAGCAGGTTCTTTTTTCGATGGTACAATATCTCCAACTTGATCCTCTATAGGCTTGGTACAATATGTCAAGCACACACTCCAACTTCACTTCACTTTCTACAACTTTCTCTCTTAGAAAGTGATACCAGATTGATATATGCTTTTTCGTTGAATGCATTATGAAATTCTTTGAAATATTGATAGCACGTGTATTATCGCATAAGATAGAAATATGTTCATCATATAATATTTTGATATCCTTCAAAGTCTATTTCATCCACAACACATATGTGCAGCAAGATGCTGTAACAATTCATTTTGCTTCTATAGTAGATAATTGAATTGAATATGGATTTTTACTTAGCCATTTAACCAAACTACTTCCAAGAAAGAAAGCACAACCACTTGTACTTATTTTACCATCTACACAACCTGCCTAATCTACATCTATGTAAGCACTTAGAGAGAAATCATTATTCTTTGGATAACACAAGCCATATTTTAGAGATTACTTCAAGTATCTAAATACTCTTTTTACTGCTAACACATGTGACTCTCTAGGATCTTCTTGAAATCTAGACATAAGAAAAAATGTGTGCATGAAATTTGGTTTAGTAGAAGTTATGTATAGCAGTCCACCAATCATTAATATGTACTTTCTTTGATCATCCTTAGGAGATTCATCATTCTTCCTCAACTTGCAACTAGTAACCATACAAGTACATACTGGTTTAGAGTCTTCCATTCCAAACTTCTCCAACATTTCCTTGACATACTTTGATTATGAAATGAAGATACATTTTTCTATCTAATTATTGATTTGTAGCCCAACCAAGAACTTCATCTCCCTAAACATTGACATTTAAAACTCATTTTGCATCTTCTCTACAAATATTTTTTTACATTTCTTTATTTCCTCCAATATTATATCATCAACATATATAGCCACAATCAAGATTAAATCTTTCTCAAATTTGAAATAAAGGTTCCTATCTATGGTGCCTTCATTAAATCCCTACTACAAGTACCTATCCAAACTTGCATACCAAGATCTAGGAGCATGCTTGAGTCCATACAATGCATTCTTCAACCTGCAAACCATATTAGGATTATCTGATAACTAAAAGCCTTATGGTTGTTCAATGTATACCTCTTCTTTTAAATCACTATTCAAGAATATAGACTTCACATCCATTTGATATACATTGAAATATTTATGTGTTGGAAAGGCCAAATTTTTTTTGATAGCTTCCATTCTTGCCATCAGAGAAATTTCTCCTCAAAGTCTATTCCTTCTTCTTGTTAGTTTCCTTTTACACACAAGGCTTTCCTTGTTCCTAACAACTTCTTTGTTCTCATTAAGCTTGTTCTAAAACACCTATTTAGTTATAGTCACATTATTGTTTGTTGGTCTTCAGACAAGTTCCCAAGTCTGATTCTTCTCAATCTGCATTAATTTTTCTTCGATAACCTTCATCCAATATTCATCTTTGCATGCCTCAATCATTATTTTAGATTCAACTTTGGAAAGCAAACACAGATTTACATATTATTTCATAAAAACTTTTATTATTGTCAATACAACTCTACTTTTGTCACCAATAATATGATATTTAGAATGATTCTTTTGCAAATACTGGTATGTGTAGGATCATTATGGAAAAAACAAGCCCTTAAGTGGCAAAAAATTTAGAAAAATTAGAGTTAAGCAATTTGACGTAAAAAATTGAATAAGTTATCTATATTATTTCAAAAATATGTAAGAATAGAATCTGTAGAAAATTAAATGTAGTTTCTAAACTACTAGGTTTATTTTAAAAAATATATATTTGGTGACAATTTGAAATTTCAATGTAGTAGTACTTAAATTTCGGGAAATAATAAGAAGTAGGTGTCTGTCTAACCACCCTAACCATAATAAAATGGAAATATTTTTTTATAAAATTTTAGATATAAGTAAAGGACTCATGTCTTGATGTGATGCATATTTTTTGTAATTTTTTTCCAAGTAAATAATTAATTATGATTTTTTTATTACAACTCTAAAAAAATATAAAAACTCATATGTCTGACCACCTTAACTTGGTCAAAAATTCATGAAATTCATTTTTTTTAATCCTATAGTATGTGAAGCATACAATGTGATGCATGTTTTGGATTCAAAAAAATGATACCGTTTGAAAGCTATAGATGTTTTCCAATCAACCTATCAATCAAGACTTTAGTCGTAATTCAAATAGAAAATGAATAATAATAATTTATTAAAGTTGAAAGTAAAGCATAATTTATATTGGTGGAAAGTTGAGAATCTCCTTTAAAAACCCTTTTCATTTCATCAATTTTGGATAAAACAAAAGTCATCAGCCACATACCCATCATATCACCACTTTTTGGCTCATCATGATCCTATACATACCCTACTTAGGATTCTTAGCAATTCTTTTCAGAGCATCTTCCTCTTCAACCTACAACTTTTTCTCCTTTTTCATTTTTCTTCTCTACAAGAGGACTCATCAAATTCATATCCTTCTATTAGTACTAATATTTTATTTGTTTCTTCATCTAATTTGACACCCATGCTTTCAAAAATCCTTTTTAGCCTCTTGTTGTAGCACTAGTAAGCCTTTCTTCTTATGGAATAACCAAGAAAGATTCCTTCAATAGATCTTGCATCAAACTTTCCTAAGTTTTCTTCATCTTTTCTAATATAACATTTTATTCCAAACAATCTAAAATAATTGATAGTAGGAGTCCTTGAACTGTTTCTTCTTTCTTTCACTCTATTTAATATGTAAACTACAGTACAAATTGATTCTCTCCAGTAGACACTCAATTAATTTTCTACTCTCATCATTTTCCTTGTTGCTTCTTGAATAGTCCTATTAGATTCCTTTCTACTACTACATTCTACTAAGGAGTCCCAAGAGTTGAAAAATGCCGCTTGATTCTATGATCTTCACAAAAATAGTTAATATAATTGGAGGTGAAATCTCTGCCACTATCAAACCTCAAACACTTGATTTTCACATCCATTTCATTCTCAATCATTGTCTTAAATTCCTTGAACTTTTCTAGAGCTTCTAATTTATCCTTAAGAAAATTTACCCAAGTCATTCTAGAGTAGTCATCAATCAACAACATGAAATACCTATCATCTTGAAAGCTTCTTATTCTGGTAGGTCCACATAGGTCTATATGCATCAACTCCAAAGGACCTATGGTATAATATTCTTTGGTATTGAATCTCTTTCTAGGCTGCTTCCCAACTTAACATTCCTTGCAAACTATGTTGATAGGATTTGTAGTGTTTGCAAGATCTCTCATAGCTTGAGCAGAGATGATCCTCACTAGGCTATCAAAATTGATGTGGCACGTTATTCTATGTCATAGTCAACTTTATTGATTTGAGTCATAAAGAACTAACCATTAACACCTTTGAGCTGATAAATATTCCCATTTTTCCTTTTTCCTAGAGAAACTAGAGTTTTAGAGTCTTTTCTAATTTGATAACCATCATCTTCAAATACAAGATTATATCCTTTGCTACACATTTGTCCCACACTTAGAAGATTATTTTGGAGACCCTTGACATAAAGTAAATCATGTGTATTTTCTTTCCATCAAAACTAATTGAACCTTTTCCACATATCTTCATAGATATGTCATCACCAAAATTGACTAGACCTCCATAAAATTCTCAAGCTTGAAAAACGTATTATTATCACCTATCATATGACTTGAGCATTTGTTGTCAATTATCTAGTGATTATTCTCCACTCTAGCATGGAAAGAAGTCACCATAGTCCCTTTTTAATATTGTGACCTATTTTTGGAGAATTTTTCTTCATACATATTTTAGAATTAGTAGAATTAGTTCCAACATTTAGAATGATGAATAAGCATTCATCATTTTCATCATATGAGTAATCAGATTCATCATCAGATAGAATAGAATATTCTTTAACATAACAATTTCTCTTAACAAATTTACCTTTTTTATCCTTGTATTTATCATTTGAAACTTTGGTTGGAAATCTTGAAGCATAATGAACTATCTTTCCATAATTGAAACATTTGAAAGGTAACTTGCCTCTGTTTTTTCCAAAACCCTTTTCAATCTCCATACAAAATTTTCTTCTATCTCATCAAGATCATCTAGATATAATTCTTCATTCTTCTCTATTTTCACATCTTTAAGAGTAATCTCTTTTCTTGAATCACTTGGACCAAACCCTCTCAATTCATAAGTAGTTGAAGAACCAACCAACTAATCTTTAGAACAATGGTCTAAATTTTGAGCTTCCTCAATAGCAAAAACTTTTAAACTATAGGATTTAAGAACAGTTCTTAGTACCTTCTTTACCACCTCATCTTCTTTAAGTTTCCCACTAAGGAATCTAATGGAATTAACAAATTTTTCCACTCTATGAATGTAGCTTGTAATATCTTCACCCTCTGACATCTTTAGGGTTTCAAACTTAGTCTTCAAATTCTTCATCTTTTCTTTCTTGACCTTATCATCTCCTTCATAGATAATTTTCAGATTATTCCAAATCTTTTTGCAAATTTGTTGCTCATAACCTTCACAAGTTTGAAATTAGAAAGACCTCTCAAGAGAGTATACCTCTCTTTGCAATTATTCTCATAAGCCTTGATTCCATCATCAGTTTCTAGACTATTTATAGGAATTTGGAATATCCATCTTTAATTGACTTCAAATTCCAAACCATAGGGAGACAAGGAAACATTCCATCCTAATCTTCTAGAAAGAATAATTTGATCAATCAAATAGAGTAGCCTCTTTCTTGTACGCCATCTAGATTTACCTTAAGTATTTAAGCTTCTTCCAAGGATCCTTGCTCTGATACCAATTGTTGAATGCATAAGAGAACTGAGAGGGGAGTGAATCAGTTGTACATTAAAAAATCAAAACCCTCATTAACATTTAGATCCTTGTTATCCTTAAATCCTTAATAAATTTTAAGCCTTCTTTAAGTATTAACAAAATGTTAACATGTGAAACAGTAATGCAAACACATCAAACACATCAGAACACCAGATTTACATGGAAAACCAAAGTGAAGAACCACAGTGAGGATTAGCTCACAATATAGAGTAATTGCAACACTAAATACAATAGGCTCACTACCGGAAGGAACACTACTCAAAATAAAGAAGGGCTCACTTCCAAAGGTTCACTATCAGATTAAAAGAAAGAAGAAATATGATTGTTCCAATGAGAAACCCATCTCAAAGAAAAAAAAAAGAAGATCTTGTATTACAACTCCTAAGCATTTGCAACCTTCAGCTCACTACCTCTAGTAACTTTAGATCCACTAAAATGTAGAAACCCTCTGCTCACTACTTTAGGCTACCTTAGGAATTAAAGCTCAGGCACAAATCACTACTTATATTTGTAACTTCACACACCATAAAACATGCCACACACTATCTCTAGTAATTCATCTTGTATTTATACCATCGTCAACCTTGAAAACATTCTCCAAGGTCGGTTGTGCACCTCATGTTGCAAGTATGGGTATTTGGTGTTGTCATTGATTTCAACATGCTTGTGTTGTAATTGGTGTCAACTATATGAGGAGGAGGAAGATCATTATTGGGGGAGATTTTTTCAAGATTATGTTAGTGTTATCTATGCTTTAATTATGTGCATTTTATTGTCATTAGTAATATTTTGATGTCAACCTCTAGTGTTTCTTTGTTAAACTTCTATCTATGGTTGAGGAAGTCATGGAAATAATGAGGATGTGTTTCTGGTAATTGGTTTCCAAGTTCTTTTGAAAAAAATTGATAAAAAGAGGAAGTAGCAAGTTACAGTGTTGTTTTGGGTTGCAGTATAGTGTTTTGGTGTTGATCTACATTTCTTCTTGGTTGAAGATCTATCTATGTGTTCCAAAAAATTTGATCAGAGGTGCTTAGAGGTGTGGTATGCAAAATTTGGAATTTGGTGTGTTGGATCAATGTGCATAAGAATTTGTATTCACTAGTGTTTGAATAGTGCATTCTAGAGGTATCTAGGAGAAATTTTCTTACTCCACATTTCTCCACAATATGGTTTCAAGTCATGCAGATCTGAATATATGTTGATGGTGTTGGTATCTTTCTTTATTTGAAGTGGTTCAAGGTTTGGTGCATCAAAAGATGGTTTCTTGAGTTACAGAGTATGGCATAGTTGTATGAGTGTACTAGGAATGTACATCAACTTTAGGTGAAAATTGTTGCGAAGGAGTTTGTTGGATTTTAGGGTGTTTGTGGAATATTGTAGATTATGTTCAACTAATTTTTTTTTTTCGTGAGTTGTTGTTGGATTAAAGAAAATGTGTACTTAAAATTCTAATGGTGTTTACATGGGTAACAACCAACCTTGTGTTTACACTAATTGTGGTGTATATTTATTGTTTATAGAAGCATGTTGAAGCATGGTTTTATAGATTTGGATCCTAGATAAGTTTTGATGTGGTCCTATTTTACCTCTATCTATCACGAAAGTGTTTTGGAACCGACCTAATTTGAATTTTAACATTTGATGTGCATAGACGACCTTAGAGAATGGTTTCAATATTGAAGATGGTATAAATAGGAGTTGAGTTGTTGAAGGATGAAGAGATGGACAAGAGATATGCAAATGCTACAAATTGTAGAGTGTTCATGTGTGAAGTGCAGTGTGATCTTTCATGTGTTATTTTATTGGATGTGGCGAGAAGAAGGTATCTATAATTCTTTATTCTAGCACTAATCCTTTGGTAGTGAACCTTTCTTTCTTTGGGCAGTAAGCCCTTTTGCCATGATACCTATTATATTCAATGTTGATATTGCTTCATTATTGTGAGCTAATCCTCACCATGGTTTTTCCCGTTTTTGGTTTTCCATGTAAATATGATGTTCCCTTGTGCATTATGTTGATTTTTTTTAGTTTCTATTCTTTTACTTTCATGCTAAATCATCATAAAATATTAAAGGTTAATTGGACTGATGTGGATCTGAATGTGAAGGTTTTGAATTTTTAAGGTACAACAATTTGTTTTTAGTTTTTGTTATTTTACTTTCATGCTAAATCATCATAATATATTAAGGGTTAATTGGATTGATGTGGATATGAATGTGAGGGTTTTGAAGTTTGTAGGTACAACTGATTCACCCCCCTCTTAGTTTTCTTATGCATTCAATAATTGGAATCAGAGAAAGGTTTCTTGGAAGAAATATTAACTACTTTAGGTAGAAAAGAGATCCCTGTATTTGATGGAATGGATTATGAATTTTGGAAGACAAAGATGGATTTTGTTTTGGTTTACCTTGGATATGATGTCTAGAAGTCTATTAAGGATGGATACACTAAACCTACAAATGGTCCAAGTATTGTTGATGAGATCAAGGCCTATGAAACCAATGGTAAAGCAAGGTATGATCTTTTGAATAGTCTTACTAATTTTGAATTAGTGAAAGTGATGAGTCTAAAATTTGCTAAAGCAATATGGGATAAGTTAGAAAGCATTTATGAATGAGATGATAAGGTCAAAAAATCTAAGATGAAAAATTTGAAGATCATGAACATGGGAACCTGAGGATGTTTGAAGAAGAAAATGTTACAAGCTATATGCAAAGGGGTGATCCCACAAAGCTGGTTTACAATTTCTGGGAAGAACTGATTTTTGCTGAAATCATATATTTTTAGAAAATATAATGTTTTAAGCCTTAAAAGCTTCCATTTAAAGAATTCCAAATGAAGAGGGTTTGATCAAACTACCTTAAATAAAACCCCCTTGGATAGTAATCCGCTAGTTTTAAACCATACCTATAACAGGAGTCTCCTTTACACCTATTAAAATGCTGATAAAAATCACTTTTGATTTACCTTTTGGGGATCAAATGAATTCATTTAAAAATTATTTTTTGTAAGTACGTATTCCTTATTATAAGCTTCCCAAAAAGTATAATTTTAAATAATTTTAATTTAATTATTAAATTTATTTTTATTTCTCGTGAATGTAGGTTTTTCACCAAAAAATCAAGCTCTTTGTTCTCAAGACGGAAAAATAGTAGATTATTAAAAAAAATTAATAAAAATATTAGTGCACCAGATATTGAAATCCTTGATCCAACAAAGAAAAATTGAATTTTGATACATACAAAAAGTTACGCTTATACAGCTTGTGCTATGTCTGAATTATAATTGGTTTGCATTTAAAAACTTGATTAAAGAAAAAATATTCAATAAAAAACTATCTAACCAAGTGGAAGCACTAGATATCAAAGTTAAGAATCTAAATTCGAAAGAATTAGAATTTTATCCTTCATGGAAAAAAAGTTATCGCTATATGGTGAGCATCACTTTTTTAAAATGTTGTTTTCAAAAAAACTAGTTTTCGAGGGAGATGGAAAAATAAGTGCAATCTAATTCCAAAAATTTTGAAAAAAATATATTTAGAATCTATAGACAAAATGTCACGAAACTAAAGTTTGCATGATCTTCAAATTCCTCATGGTTTAGCCGCTATAGGTGCCTGAAAGCGAAGATTTAGTTAAAAAAAAAATATTTCAGTGTCAAGTTTGGGCAAAAATTGTAAACCACTATTGTGGGATCACCCAAAGGGTAGATGAAATTTTTCACCTCCATTAGAGATCTTGGTGGAAAACTCAAGGAAGCAGAAGTGGCAAAGAAAATTCTCAAAACTCTTCCTAAATCTTATAGCCATAAAGTTTATGCTATTGATGAATTTGCAAATTTGAATCAATTTACCAAAGATCAATTGTATGGATATTTAATTGATTTTTAGATGAGAGAATTTGGTACAAATAGTGGTGCAAAAGTTGAGACTAATTTTAAGACTACTAAATTAGAGGAAATCAAGGTATCAGATCAGGAGGATCTTGATGATATAGAAGCCAACTTTTTAAGGAGAATGAAGAAGGGTATTGCTAAGTATAGTGGTAAGTTTCCTTTCAAATTTTTAAGTTATGGAAAGATTGGTAATTATGCCTTAATATGTCCAAATAGAACTTTGAATAACAAAAATAAGGAGAATAAAGGTAAGATGTTTAAGAAAATCTATTATGTTAGAGAAGATGCAAGTATTTCTAATGATGAATCTGATTATGGAGATGATGATGATCAATACTTGTTCATGGCTTTAAAAGATTATTATTTTTCTTCTAACTCAGAGAGATGTGTGAAGGATAGCCATCCAAAGATAAAGGATAAGATTGAAAGTACTTTGTTATTTTCTTTTCATGCTAGATAGTAGAAGCAATACTAGATCTTTGATAGTGGATACTCAAATCATGTGACTAGTTACAAGAGTAAGTTTCTTAAACTTGAAAATTATTATGGAGGATGTGTTAGATTTTGTGATGATATGTCTTCTAAGATATGCGGAAAAGGTTCTATTAGTTTTGATGGCAAGCGTAAGACTGATGATGTTTACTATGTTAAGGGTTTAAGGTATAACCTCTTGAGTGTTGGAAAAATGTGTAGAAGAGGATACAAATTTATGGTTTAGGATGATGGATGTGAGATCAAAAAATGATCCAAAACTATGGTTGTTTTTGGAAGAAGGACAAATGGAAATATTTATCAGCTTAAGGGTGTTGATGCTCATCGCTTTATGACTCAAATTAATGAAAGTTGGCTATGGCATAGAAGAATGTGTCACATCAATTTTGATAGCCTAGTAAGGATAAGTTCAATTCAAGCTTTGAGAGATATACCAAAGATTACAAAGCCTTCAAATGTTTTTTATAAGGACTATCAAATTGGAAATAAAGCAAGAAAAATCTTCAAAGCCAATGAACAATCTACTACTGAACTATTGGAGCTAATATATATAGATCTTTGTGGTCTTATAAGATTAAGAATTCTTCAAGGTGACGGGTATCTCATGCTTTTGACTGATGATTATTCTAGAATAACAAGGTTTTCTTTTCTCAAAGAAAAATCAGAAGCCCTAAATATTTTAAAGCATTCAAAGTTATGGATAAGAATGAAATGGATATGAAATTAAAATGTTTGAGGTCTGAAAAAGGTGGAGATTTCACCTCCAATGAGTTTAACATATTTTGTGAGAATCATGGCATAAAAAGACACTTGTCTACCCCTAGAAATCCTTAGAAAAATGGAGTGGTTGAAAGAAAGAATAGTGTATAGCAGTGAATTTTCACCCCTTACGCAAATTCCCCTTTCACATATCCTCAGCTTAGAAAATCAAATCCAAAGGAAAAATTCCATATCACCTAAGAATACATCCACTTCGCATCTGTCCTTTGTGTCAGTGAGAGAATATTTGTTAGGGAAGAATGCATGACATGCAAATGTTTATGCGACACGATGACGTCCCTGATGGATTCCTATGTTTGAAGTTGGTAGAGGCATTACACACCCAATTGGGGCCAAATTGTAATGTCCCTCATCGACCAAACAACCTAAAAATGGTAGATTCTTCATCATTCCTCCTTTAATTTCATCCATTCACTTTATTTCATCCTCTAGCAATTCCACTTCATTCTCTTAGCATTATCTTCACTCTCAAGCAACATTCCAACACTCCATTATAGCAACATTTGAAGCTTCATCAAGTCCACATTGAAATTGTGAGGCAAGCTATAGAAGTGTAGGCTTGGAGTCTTGCGAGATCTTGCTTCATCATAGTTTGTAACAAGGTTTTTTTGAGTTTCAATATAATGCTTTGTTCATTCATCATTTCTCTTCATTATTTAATTTCATTCCAGGTCTAATTACCGACAAGGGGTTTGACCAAGGAAAACCCCCATTTACTAACAATCAACAAGTTTTTCCTATCTTGTGTGTTTGTTCTTGCAGATTTAGGTTGAAAACTTGAAGATCATTTTAAGTGCAAAGTTGAAAAGTTGTAAAGTTGCATTGCAAAGTTGTCATCTTCACAAAAAATCACCTATAGGCTAGATTCGGAAGTTTCAGGACTTGAGATCTGAGAAGAAAGAAGTGAAGCTATTAAACCTTAGGATCACATTCAAAGATTTCAAGAATTCAAGATGGGATTAAGTTGGCAGTAAGGGCATCTTAGTCCTCCCTAGGGTATTTTGTAGAGATTCTTTTAGATCATATTTCGACATCTGAAGATTTTGCATTTTCCTCAAAACTAGCAGTGTGACTAAGAAAATAGTAAGGGTTTCTTAGTCCTCTAGCAGTGCATGAAAACATTTTTGCATTTCTAGAATCCTCACAACATTTCTAGACTTCCCCGGTACACACATCCTAACTTATTGTTGCTTAATTTCATCATTCACACTCATCATTTGGCTTGCATTACTAGGTTTCATGAGTTGAATGTTAAGTTATCTTTTCCAATATTTTGCTTGGTGGTGAAACCTTCAATTCCTAAAGAACCCCCCATAGGTCTTCCTTGTTGATAATTGACTCACCCTTTGGGTTGATAGTCAATCCAATTTGGGATCTTAGGGCATATTTGAATGACAAAATTGGAGAATTGTGGTGTTCTATGACCTAGGTTATAAAGCACACATTTTTCTTATTTTTTAGTTGTTTCCATTAATGACAACTTTCATATTAAATATTTATCTAAAATAAAAAAAATTACACCATCTTGATATAGATTATTTTATCTAGTGCATCATATTTTTTTAATTTTTCTAAAATAAGTTTTAGTATTTTTCTTTGGCATGGTAATCAACCTAATATTCTATATTGATAACCTAATTTTAGTAAAAATAAAAAATAAAAAATAATTAATAATTAAACTATTAAAATACATATATTTTTGAAAATTACACTTATGGGTCTACAAAAGGGTATTTTTTATATTTTAGAAAAAATGTTATTTACATAAGTAGGAGTTATTGAAACATAATATTTTTTGAATAATTCTATTTTTTTTGGTAAATTGGTATTAAAGTGGTGCTACATATGTATTTTTCCAACAATTTTAGTTGGAAAATTTGTGGAAATATCTAACTTATCTAGAATGAAGCTTACTAGATCATATTTTTGACCAAAATTGATTTTTACTTAAAAATAATTAAATTCACATGTGTTGATAAGTTGGTTGAAAGTGTGACACAAATTTGTACTTTTATCTAACTATTAGTTAGTTTTCTATTGTTTTAGTGCATGCTTTTAGACATCTCCAGATACTTATTTCCTAGAAATATTCTTGAAACTTTACTATCTTTTATGATGATCATGTAAATTTCAACTTGGTTTTAAGTATATGGAAATATGATTATGATATGATAGTTATTGCATGGTTAATATGTGAATATGTATGAAATGCAATGAATATATTTGTTTAAGCTATGGTTATTAGTATTGTGTAGATGTTGTGTGAAATAGCTCTTTGCACCCAAGGAGCCAGAGCAAACAAACTATAGCCTGCAACAACTAGGAGGCACAAGTTGCAGCCAAAGGGAGTTTTAGACAACAATGTAGGGGATGTTAGAAGAACACAAAAGTTACTTAATTGGAGGCATGTATTTGTCAAGATGATTTTGAATCATCAAATTATTTAATAAAACTACTGGAGGAGAAGAATTTTGGCATGATTGGGAATCCAATGTGACTATTTCCATAGTCCATGTTTTAGTTTTACCGTTGCAGCAGAGTTACAGTCCTATTCAAATTCTTCTACTTTTTTAGTTCTGTTTTTAGTTACTTAGACTTTATCATGATCTATTATGAAGGGAGTAGTGATTTATGATTATATTTATATTTTGATTCATTGTTCTAATAAACCTCCCCCACACCTATATGTATGGTTCAGTGGTCGAGTTAGTTATTTGGTTGAAGTAGAAGATATAAAAGATAGATATGTTCATTTTAGGAGCTAGATTTGAGTTTATCCTATGGAGACAGTCACTTGAGCAAAGGCCACTCAAGGTAATTATTATCCACATTAATTTTTTCATATTTATTTATGTTATAATTTTTATTTTAATGGTTATGATTATCTTAGTAAAATTATTCATGTGGTGATGTGAATGAAATCATGAACAAGATCTTTCCTTGCATTCATGCTAAATAATTGTTTCCACACATTATCCTCCGAAGTGAGTCAAATTAGTCAAGTTAGTAGTATTATTTAGCTAAAAAATTCATTTCTTGATAGTGAACTAGTCATAGTCTTTAACTATAGGTACTTGTAGCAATCGATTCAACATTACTTTTTTTCACTATTATGCAATTTATGTTTTCTAAATTTTTTAAACACCTATGCTAGGATTATATAGGTATTGAAGAGTCTCTAAATGCACATACAGTGCAACGATTATCACAAACTTACAATTAGCCCTAGTAGATACTTAAATGAAGGTGTAGTAATGAAAAAAAGTATCCATTTTCCTTGATTTGTGAATGATTAATAATAAATGAGTTTAATGTTGCCTTGATTTAGTGTTGTAATGTGTTTTACACATTCACATTAAGTCTATGACTCTCTAATAAAATAGACTTAATGATGCCTTAATTAGGGTGTTGTAAAGTGTATATTTACACTTTCATACTAATCTAGGGCTTTAATTAATTGATTGAGGTTAATTAGAGCAGAATTGGCCCCTTAAATTCAAATCCAAACCTAGTTTATTGTATTTTCCAAGGGATAAATCATGAAACTCATTAATAATGTTTCACAACACTTAATTTTGCAAGGTTTGAATCCTAGGGTAGTGACCTAGGACCCATTTTCCACCTGGCTAATGGGACCTTCTTAGGTTCTAGGACCCCCTTTTGGCATATTATTTCATATCCTTGAAACTTGTCCTAGTTGAGTGTGCTAGGATCCTTTCACGTTATGGTGAATGGGTACTCCTTAACTTAGAAAAACCCTTTTTGAACGTATTCTTGATAGGATTTTAGTGATTTCAAATCCTAGATCTAATGTCTTCTTGTGTTATTTCAATTTCAGGATTAAATCTTAAGTTAAGTATAAATATAAGGTCATTTTACATAGTTTCACCTAAGAATTTTTATGTGACTTCATGAGATCAAAAGCAAGAGCATTATAGACCATTCAAGAAAAATTACAAGGAATTCAAGGGTAGATTATCAAGGTTTTATTGTAGCTATCAAAGGTCATATCATCATGTCAAGAGCATAGTGCATCATGCATGTTGTTGAGATAATGTGTTGATGCAGAATTAAAGATCCAATTCAACCATTGTTTCACATCCAAATTCAAGATCAAGATCTACATTCCTTATGGCCACTTCATGATAGTTTTTTGATTTTTACTCCAAGATTCAATTGAGGATTGGTGAGTTGCTACACATTTTTGTTTATTCATCTTTCCTTTTTGCATTATTTCATTAGAAGGTTTGACCAAGGAAAATGACTATTCCCTAAAAATCAACATTTTTTCTTCTTTCTTGATGTGTGATTGGAGGTTTTAGATTGAAGATCAAGTGGAGAATAAAATTTGCAAAAAATTGTCAAGATTGCAATGTTGTAAAAGTTGTCATCTTACTTGCAAGATCACGAAAACTAAGCTACAAGAACTATTTCCAACTTTTGGGAGCTGAGCAACTAGGATTTGGAAGTGTAGAAATTGAAGAATATGATCTTGAAATTTATTTTCTAGAACCCTAACAAAGAACCATTCACCATTGGGGGCATGAGTTCTTAGTGAGGCCTAAAACAACACTTTTTCAACAAGGTAGACATCATTTTAGCATTTGAAAAGCTTCCTATTTTCTATTATAATAGTTAGGAACTTGTTTTTTGATTGTTATTTATGCATTTTACCTCTCATAATTGAGTGAAACATTAGGCCAAAAAAGGAGGTGAACCCATTTGATCAATCACATTTGGATTCATTCCCCCCTTTTCTACCCGACTTCTTGAACATTATAGTTTTTTGATTTAGGAGTCTCTTGTCATCTTAGATTAGATCTTGTATTCATTTGCATTGAATTATATCTCATTTAAGGTGTCATAGTTACATTAAAATTTTCATATCATATAATATTTTAGAATTTTATTGTTTGAATTCTTTAAATATGAAAAAATACAATAAAATCACTCATCTAGCATTTCATTTAGATCATTTAAACTTTCATTTTAAAATAAAAATAATATTGCATATCAAACTAGGTCTTATAATTCATCATTTTGTCACAGTTTCAACTTGCATTAAACATAACATTTATAGAAAATTGAACCTGAAACTTACTGTAGTAGACCTAAATCTAAAAGAACATTAGAAAAGGCCTAAAAATCTATAAAAAAAAATTTCAAAACCCTAATCTAGGACCCATTCTCCTTAGGGCGAATGAGTCCCTGATCAGACCTAAATCTACATTTCAAGAATTTCAAAACTCTTATTTTTTGCTTCTATTTGTTGTTGTTACATCTTTGTTTCATTTTGTTAATTTTTGTTTCATTAATTTTTGTTTCATTTTGTTAATGTTAAATCTAGCTTCATTTTCTTCATTTAGCACATTGTATAAATTCAAAATTGAATTTACAATATTTTGTTTTCATTTTTTTGCATTGTGTAATCAGAAAATTACCTTGTTTAAGTCTAAAAATCTAAAAATGGATAAGTGTTTTAGCAATGTGTGGAAGTATCTGTTCTCTTTAGTTGATGTTTCCAGTTGTATTTTTGGCAAAGATCCTAATGCAATTGAACCTAATATGCTCACACAACTCCTAATGTATTTCCTCATGAAGTTGACACCATTGTAGAATATGATGTTAGCATGAATGAATTCAAAAATGATTTCCTTAACAATATTGAGCATAATGCATCCTTGTATGCTTCCATGAAACAACTAACAAAACTTGAGATGTTTGGCCTCTTACATCCTGAAAGTGTGTCACAAACTAATCCTTAACATCCAACAATGAGTGAACCTAGCTCCTCTAATCAAGTGCATCCATCTTATGTTAACAAAGTGACCAATACTCCTATCAACCTAGAAGAGATTTATGGGCAAGGATTTAAGATTTTAACCAACCAAGGTGCGTGACATAACTAATGAGCATGAGATTCATAAACTTTTAGAGATTTTTTTTTTTAAACAAACTAAATGAATATGATATCAATATCCTCCTCCTAACATAAGTGTCCTTCTTAAAGAACAACCAATGCCTCATAACAATGAACAAAATGATAGGATCATTTCAGTTCCTCCTTCTCTATATCCACCTCAACAAGTTGGTGATTCAAGCAAGCAACAAAGGCCCTACAAACTCAAAAAAATCCATTCTTGCATACTCAAACAAAAACTAAATGAAAGATGGAACATTTCCTTACGAAAGGTTTGATTAAATTGCCCCCTCCTACTAAAAGCAACATACCCGAAGTCACCGAAAAAGTAACTCTTCTACTTTTCTTGGCTTGCTCGAGACCTCCTTGTGATTTTGGCTTTTAATGTTATCTTGATTTAGTGTTTTAATGTGGTTGACGCATTCACATTACGTCTTGGTCCCTTGTGAACTAATGGATTTTAATGGCACCTTGTTAAAGTGTTGGGAAGTATTGTAACACACTTTCACACTTTTCTAGGGTTTTATCAAGTAGCTAAACATAATAAATCTCATTTTAATCAAAATTAATCTTAATCTTTCCTTATTTGGAGTGTTGTAAAGTGTTGTAACACACTTTCACACTTCTCTAGGCTTGTCATTAATAATTGGGCTTTCTTATGGTTTAATTAGCTCTATTTTGCATCCACAAGCCTCATTTATTGCATCTTTTTGAGGATAATCCTGACACTAATCATGATCCAATCATAATCCAAGTGTTTCTGGCTCATATGGCCTAGATTTAGGGATCTAGGACTCATCCAACACCTTTAGAGAATGGGTCCCACCTAGATCTTTTGGCCCCGAAGTAGGATTTACACCTTTCTAAGTACTTTTTAAAATATTCCCAAAATTTAGGTCTAGGTGGACTCATTCACCACCTTGGGTGAATGAGTCTCATCTGGAACAAATTTAAATTTAATTCAAATTTCTAGTGGAATTTTATTCTCCTAGATCTGGTGTTGGCTTGTAGTGTTGTAATTTTAGGAATTCTTGCATAATTGAGTATAAATACAAGTTATTTCACTCATTTTATCCTAACAAGTAATCAAGTAACTCCAAACCATCAATCAAGTAACACCTAGCATTCAAGAGAGTTCACAAGAGCATTTGAGAATTAACAAGAGAATTCAAAAGCACTCAAGGGTAGATTATCAAGCATTATTGAGAATTCTTCAAGTGTCAATCATCACGTCAAAGATTGCATTTATCATGTTTTTTATTCTATTAATTGTGGTGTAGAGTTTATGATTCAAGCAAGCATTTCAAGCAAGATCAACATCATTCAAGCAAGAGTAAAGAACCACATTCATTGTAGCCATTTCAAGCATATTTGTAGCACCTTATTACTAGGGTTTGGTGAGTTGAAACATTGTTATTTATTCATTCATCATTCTCCATTCATATTTTCTTTCATTCCAAGGTTTAATTACCAACAATGGGTTTGACCAAGGAAAAATCCTAATCACTAACCCCACAACATTTTTCCCTCTCCTTTCTATGCAATTTGTAGGGCTAGGTTGTAGATTTCCTAAGAAGAAAAGTTGGAGCAAAGTTGTCAAATGATCAAAGTTGCAAAAGTTTTCATCAAGCCTTGGAGAAGCTTAGAGAATACCTACAGGTGGAAATTTACAGTTTGAGATCAAGAAACCAGTCAAGAAGAGTAGAGAAGACCAAGATGAATAGAATCAGATTCAAAATTCTAGAAAATTAGAAGTGGATTGATTCACCACAAGTGGAAAATGAGTCCCACTGTACAGGTCTGATAGAGATTTTTATAGATCCATATACCCCTCTGGCTGAAACCTATATCTACACATTTTCCTAGAAAGTAAACTAATTTTCCCAGGTTGGTGAATGAGTCCCAATCAACATCGACAGTAGATTTTTTAGTGATCCAAACCTCTATCTTGTATTTTCAGTATTCCCAAGTGCACACTTTCTGTTACATTTTACTCATCTTTTCTAGGTCATTTTGTAAGTCATTGCATCAAATTAGGGTTTTGCATTTCATCTTGCATTTCCTTGTCTTTTCCAAATTTATACTTGGTGGTGAACCCCTCATTAAATCATATTTAGCCCCTAGGATAGCCTGATTGCAAGATCTCCTTCTCTTTTGCATTGATATCTCTAGGGTTATCCTTGAGTGGAACCACCTTGGAAGTGGGTGTGATAGCACATAATCATCTTCATCTCTAAATCACCCATTTCCATTACTTCCATTTTGGTGAATCTACATTTAGAACATATAATTCTAATTTGGAGTGCATTTACATCATAGATTTAGATTGCATTAAATTTTCATTAGGATTTGTATTGATTAATTTGCATTCTAGGGTTTCAATTTTTGCATTAGTGAAAGCTGATTTAGCTTGCATTTTTGCATCCAATTTCCTTGAAAATCATTCAAATTCTACATTTGCATCTTAAACATAGCTCAAAAAACATTAAAATCATAAAATTCAATTAAAAATTCTAAAACAAAAAAAAAAGAACAGTTCTTGGACTTATTCATCATCTTGGGAGAATAAGTCCCTCTATATATTTTCATTTCATTTTCTAGCATTTACATTTTATTTTTTGAGTTTATTTTTGTTGTTATTGCTTTTCTATTTCAGTTTTCACAATTTCAATTATAAGCATTTCATTGTTCTTAGTTTACCTTACATTTGCATTCACCCCGCATTTAGTGGCCTTTCTATGAGTGTTTGGTGTCCTATTGCTAATACTATAGTGACACAAATTTTGAGTCTCATGTCATCCCATGATAGCACAATCATTGTGGATCTTGGGTTGTCTCGATCTTCCACTCCTTATATTGACACTAGTATGCTAGGCATGGACAACACCTTTAACAACTCCTTGCCTTCAAGTAGTACCATGAATGTTGACACAAGAAAAAATAATATCCCACAAGAAAACATCATTCAAATTCATGAGGATGTAGCAAACTTACATCCAATAAGCCTAGAAAACATTCACCGCATGCCTGAAATTGAAGATGACCTTGACCTTGTGAAAACATAGTTGAGATCGTTGGAAAAAATATTCCCTCAACCACTAGTTGTCCTTTACCAACAAGCAATGTGACAAGTCAATTAGGAACTCAAATTCCTCCTCCCACAACAATTTCCTCAATACCTACCTATACGAACCCTCAAGTCACAATAACAATGCAACAAGTTAGTAATGTGATTCCTTCCCTGGGTATTCCTACTAGCATCCCTAGTTCCTATGTGGCATCACAAGTTATATATCCTACATTACCACCTATAAGAATTCCATTCACTTGTACTATGAACACATATACTCCACCACTTTCACTTCCATCTCATAACACAAGCAACAACCCTCTCATAACTCAACTCTTCCAAACCATGTCATCCCTTCAAAGAAAAAATTTCACCATTAACCAAAATCAAAATGGCCCACCCACCTATTATGTCAAAATAATTCCATTTTCCCTAGAGATATTATGAACACTGATGTCACAAGGTGTAGAGGTGCCTAGATTTGAGAAATATGGAGGCAAGGTAGATCCTTCTAACCATATTAATGGCTACACTGCCCTATGTATTGACTTTGTCCTTGACGATAAACTATTGGAAAAACTTTTTCTTAGATCATTGACAGATACAACCTTGGTACGGTTCTCTTCTTTACCGAACAATTCAATTTGTTCATTCAATGAACTTGTTAATGCATTCGGGTATGTGTAGGATCATCATGGAAAAAATAGGCCCTTAAGTGGCAAAAAATTTAGAAAAATTAGAGTTAGGGAACTTGACGTAAAAATTTGAATACGTTATCTATATTATTTCAAAAATATATAACAATAGAATATGTAGCAAATTGAATTTAGTTTATAAACTACTAGGGTTGTTTAAAAAAACAATAATCTATTTGGTGAAAATTTAAAATTTCAATGCAGTAGTACTCAAATTTCAGGGAAAAAATAAGGTGTCTGTTTGACCACCCTAACCACAATAAAATAATAATATTTTTTATAAGATTTTAGATATAAGTAGAGGACTCGTGTACCGATGTGATGCATATTTTTTTGTAATTTTTTTCTAAGTAAATAATTAATTATGAATTTTTTATTATAAATTTAAAAAAATGTAAAAAATCGTATGTCTAACCACCTAAACTTGGTCAAAAATTCGTGAAATTCAAATTTTCATTTTTTAATCCTATAGTATGCAAAGCATAGAATGTGAGACATGTTTTGGATTAAAAAAATGTGATACCGTTTGAAAGCTATAGATGTTTTTCAATCAACCTATCAATCAAGACTTTAGTCGTAATTCAAATAGAAAATGAATAATAGTTATTTATTAAATTCAAAGTAAAACATAATTTATATTGGTGGAAAGCTGAGAATCTCCTTTAAAAACCCTTTTTGTTTCATCAAATTTGGGTAAAAAAAACTCATCAGCCACATACCCATCATATCACCACTTTTTGGCCCATCATGATCTTGCACATACCCTCTTATGTCACCTAAGTCTACACCAACTAGTCAAAAAAAGGTTTTGAGGTATCATCATTGGGGAGAAGGTACAAATTATTTTTATGAGGAAAAAGACCCATCTTGCTATGTTGAAAAACCAATCAGTGTGAAATCTCAAAACCTTAGCAAATGCTCTCTTCCTCTGGTGTCTAGATTAGAGGATTGTCTTTAGGTTTTTGTACTTGATGATTTTCTAGATGAAGTGACTTATAGAATTGAAAACACCCTTGTTGGAAATTCTTCAGCCTTTATATATATTGGTGGAAAGCTGAGAATCTCCTTTAAAACCCCTTTTCATTTCATCAATTTTGGGTAAAAAAAAAGTTGTCAGCCACATACCCATCATATTGCCACGTTTTGGCCCATCATGATCCTACACATACCCATTCATAAACCATTCCCAAGTGCATATGACTCCCAAGATGACTTTCGTTGATTTGATGAGATGTAAGAAAAAAGAAGAAGAAAATATAATTGATTTTATCCCATGCTACCAATCACTTTATTCCCAAATCGATGTCAAGGTCCCCAACCCATACCTTCAAAATATGTTCATAGAAAATTTGCAAAGATTCAAGACAAGATTACCATGATGAAATTCCCATCCTTCATGTACTTGTGTACTGCCCTCTGCGACTATCAAAATTTAGTTAGGAGTCGAGATACAAAGTTCACTTCTAGCCTAATCAAGAGATTTTAGCTCACAAACTAAAACAATTCCCAACCTTTTAGAAGAAAAAATAAAGGGTTCCTTCAATTTAAACCCCCTCCACAAATAACTCAAAATGTCAATAATCAAGTAGTTTTTTTCAAATCCACCATACCCTTTAATTATGGAGATCCGAAAAGGTAATTCACTCCCTTGCCCAATACCCTTCATAATACCATGTCCCAACTTCTAGACCAACAAATGATTACCTTACCTCCTATTAGAACACCTGATCCTAATAATCCTTTACCCCTGAGCTTTAGATGAAATGCATATTACCACTATCACCGAAAAAATGGACATGGCACGAAACATTGCAAGCATCTTCAACAACTTGTGAAAGACCTCATCAACTCCAACCGTCTATTCATTGGAGGTTTTAGTGATCAAGGAAATAAGTTCATTGCTCCTCCTAACCAAAAACTTGCAAATTTTCACCAACCCTTTTCCAAAACATAATATTTCATTTGTCAAAGCTAGTGAAACTACAAAGAATGATGTGATGAATGTTGATAGATACAATGATAATAATGATTCTATTCATCATGATACTATCACTAATAATCCTATATATGAAATGGTAGGGGTGGTAGACGTCATCCCTCGTAAGGGCCAAACTAAGAATCATCTTAACATTGCTTTGTCCTCTAATGATATACTTAAACATTTGCCCAATGGTCCTCCTTACATATCTGGCCATATCTATGACAAGCCCACTAATGGGATATTAAAATAGATCATGCCTATGGTGATAATGTGATCACCAAGGAATTCTTAATTTTACATGAACTCTATCAAGATGTATATGATAAACCGAAAGCATGGATCAAGACACACAATGGTTTGCTTTCCCTACATTGGGATCAATCACCCTTCCATTGCAAATAGGACCTAAAATATTAGATGTCTCATTCTCCATCATCCTATAGTCAAACCAGTTTCATCCGAAGCTAGGCCATCCATGGCTTTTCTCCATGAAAGCTATCCCTTCGATTGTGCATAAATGCTTAAAGTTTCCCTTTGACAATGAAATATTCATTGTCCACCATAGTGGCTTCAACCCCTTATCTTCCAAAGGAAATTTTTCTTTATAAGCCTTTTGGCCCAAGCCCATGGAACCTATAAAGCCTCGAGAGGACTTATTTTTCTTGTCCTATCAAAATTTCAAGGCAAAGAAAATAGAAGAGATTTCCCTCTAAAACATGTCCCCATCCACCTCCAAACCTACCATCCTCGATGAAACCATGATTGAACCTAGAGAAGACTCAAATGACCAAGACCAACCTAAAATAGAACCCCCACTTACATCCTACAAAACACTAAGAGATAATGAAATGAATCCCGCCACACTTCCCAGAATAAAGCAAGTATACAAAGTCAAAGAAAAAGTGATTGAACAACATCCCATGGTTTCTTCTGTTCCTCCTCTTAAGGAAGAAAATAAACCTATAGTTCCTACACAAATGAATCTTGAAAAGAAAACTAAAATAAATAGAGGTGGTCAAGAATGTAGGCGTAGATGTCATGCTCTTACTCACAAGTTACATGAAGAATTAAATGAAGAAAATAAAAATACAAACTTGATTGAAGTGATGCATGATAATTCTCCTCCTCAACCAAAACAAGACAATCCCATATGCCCTCCACAACAAGATTTGAACCCTTCCATGGGTATTATCCTTTGACCTATTGTTTTAATTAACTTATAAAATGATGACGAGGTTGCTAAAATTGACGAAGAGGTGCATAATGAACTGAATACATTATTTTCCTCTTCCATGAGCTTAGATGAAAAATCTCCTAAAAAGAGTATTGAACCTAGTGCTTCTTCTAGTTCGGCACTTTCCCTTGTCCCTTTGGCTATTTTCCCACCATTGGTATACAATGAACATGATTGGGAGGTGGATGACTTGCTCATAGGTTGACTCGCATTTTCCTTACTAGAATTTTGAATTATTTATTTTTCATCTTCTTTTGTGTGATTGTATGTGGGTGATGTGATTGCCCATGATGTGTTTTTTGATGTTTTCTCTCTCTTTGTGACATTCCTCTATTTGTACCTTCATTCTTCTCTATGTTGTCAATATTTTTATCTCTTTTCATTTGTCTTGTGTTTTCCTTTTGGGGATAACACAAGGCATCAAGACATTCATGTCTCTTCCATGTTGACCCAAAATCATTTTCCTTTTCTTTATCTTTTACTCTTTTCTTTGTCTTGTGTTTTCCTTTTAGGGATGATGCAAGGTGTCGAGACATTCATGTCTCTTCTATGTTGACCCAAAAGGATTTTTCTTTGTTTTCACTCTCTTTGTGTCATTCTTCCAGTTCTTTTTGTATTTGGGGGATGACAAAAATTCCAAGCTCTCTAAAAATATTGCAGCAAAGAACATATTGACCCCAAATCCATAGATGCCTTACATGTTTGGTGTTTTCATTTTGGGGGCAACCCCTCTATTTCCTTTTTCTCTTGTATGATGTTGCTTTACTTGGAAACATATAACTTGGCATAGGCCTTTCCAAGTTGGCTCTCATGTCCTTCTTTTTTTCATTTTCCATTTTCTACTTTAAATTAATTGCACACAACATGGTTTTTATCAATTCATTTAAAGTGGGGGCATACATTAGAATTATTCTTTTGTACTTTTCATTTTTCTTGGTTCCTAGTGCAGTTTTCTTACTTCATACGATGCATTTGACACTTTGTGGATGACACTGGGTGTGATTTCCTCCAAGAGCATGATCACTCTTAGCATATTACATTCCTCTTAGTGGCTTGATGTGACACATTGCATCCCCTAAGTTGTGAATTTTCTATTCTTTGATTGGTCCTCCCTTGAAGATATTAAGCACAATGTTCCCTAAGTTAAAGAGCTCACATGAACTAAGACAAACTTATTTGAACATTTTCTATCTTACATTTCTCATTTGTTGTTATATGTCCACTTTGCATAACACAAATTGCATTCATGTAGAGCCATCTTATTTCTTCATGAGCTCCAAGCATACGAAGTTTTTCTTGCCTCATGAAGCTCAAAAATATTTTTTTGTGGTGCCTTATTAAAGTTATTAGGGGTATAAATTTGGTATGGTTTGAGCAGGAAGCTTGACTAAGGCATGAATTTCCCCATAGCCACTTGCATGTGAGTGTGAGTGCATACCAGCCATTAGTGTATGTGTCTCACCTCTTAGGACTTCTCACCTAATGGATAGCCAAGAGTTTTGTTGCCTCAGAGTGACTATGCATTTCTTGGACAAACAACCTAGATCCGATCCACAATGTGATGAAAAAATGGTTGAATCTTGATCCAATTATTTTTATTTCACCTTTTTCTCTTTCTCATCTTTGACGGTGTATGCTTGTACTTTTTTGTTGCTCTTTATATCATTCTCATGTGTGTTCTTTTGTGCTTATGTTGGTTTGCCATGGGATCTTGATCCTAGGGGCTTGATCAACCCTCTTGATTGTTATCTCATCTTATTGAAATTGGTGCATTTTAACCCATTTTAGTGCATGATTTTTTTACTTTAGTGTGAGTTTGAAGCAAGTTCATCCTCTCACTAAAGTGGGGGCTAGATGGAGTCATCGAAAAAGTAACACTTCTACCTTTTTTTGGCTTGCTCAGACCCTTCTTGTGATTTTAGCTTAATGTTGCCTTGATTTAGTGTTGTAATGTGGTTGAAACATTCACATTAGGTCTTGGACCCTTGTGAACTAATGGATTTTAATGCCACCTTGTTAAAGTGTTGTGAAGTGTTGTAACACATTTTCACACTTTTCTAGGATTTTATCAAATAGCTAAACATAATAAATCTCCTTTTAATCAAAATTAATCTTAATCTTGCCTTATTTGGAGTGTTTTAAAGTGTTGTAACACACTTTCACACTTCTCTAGGCTTGTCATTAATAATAGGGATTTCTTATGCTTTAATTGGCCCTATTTTTCATCCTTAAGCCTCATTTATTACACATTTTTGAGGATAATCCTGACACTAATCATCATCCAATCATAATCCAGGTGCTTCTAGATCTTGTGGCCTAGATGTATGTATTTGGGACTCATTCACCACCTTGGGTGAATGGGTCCTACCTAGATCTTTTGGCCCCAAAGTAGGTCTTACACCTTTCTAAGCACTTTTTCAAATATTCCCAAAATTTAGGCCCAGGTGAACTCATTTGCCACCTTGGAAGAATGAGTCCCATGTGGGCCAAATTCAAATTTAATTCAAATTTTTGGTAGGATTTTATTCTCCTATATGTGATGTTAGCTTATACTGTTGTAATTTTGGGAATTCTTACATAATTGAGTATAAATACAAGGTTCTTTCACTCATTTTCTCCTAACAACCAATCAAGTAACACCTAACAAGTAATCAAGAAACACCTAGAATTCAAGAGAGTCCACAAGAGCATTTGAGAATTAAAAATAGCATTCAAAGGCATTCAAGGGTAGATTATCAAACATTATTGAGCATTCCAGTGCCAATCATCATGTCAAATATTGTATTCATCATGTTTTTTATTGTGATAATAATTGCAATCTAGAGTTTAGGATTCATGCAAGCATTTCAAGCAAGATCAACATCATTCAAGAAAGAGTAAAGAACCACATCCATTTTAGCCATTTCAAGCATATTTTCAACACATTATTGCAAGGGTTTGGTGAGTTGCAACATATTATTTTTTCATTCATTATTCTCCATTCATATCTACTTTCATTTCAAGGTTTAATTACCAACAAGGGGTTTCACCTAGGAAAACCCCTATCCACTAACCCTACAACATTTTTCCCTCTCCTTTGTGTGTGATTTGTAGGGCTAGGTTGTATATTTCCCAAGGAGCAAAGTTGGATAAATTTTTTCAAGTGATCAAAGTTGCAACAGTTGTCATCAAGCCTTGGAGAAGCTTGGAGAAGATCTACAAGTGACAATTTGCAATTTCAGATCTGAAAACCAGTCAAGAAGAGCAGAGTAGACCAAGAGGAACAAAATTAGATTTAGAACTTCTAGAAAAGAAGTGAACTGATTTTATACAAGTGGTGAATGAGTCACATTGTACAAGCCTGACGAATATTTTTATAAATCTGGCTACCCTTTTGGCTAAAACTTGTATCTGCACATTTTCTGAGAAACTAGATTGATTCACCCAACTTGGAAAATGAGTCTGAGTCAACATCAACAATAGATTTTTTAGTGATCCAGACCTCCATTCTACCTTCTCTGGATTCCCAAGTGCACACTTTTTTTTCTATATCTTTCTTTTACATTTTACTCATCTTTTCAAGGTCATTTTGTAAGTCATTGCATCAAATTAGGGTTTTTCATTTCATCTTGCATTTCCTTGTCTTTTCCAAGTTTATACTTGGTGGTGAACCTCTCATTAAATCATCTTCATCCCCTAGGATAGCTCTATTGCAAAATCTCCTCTTTTGCATTGAGATATCTAGGGTTATCCTTGAGTGGAATCACCTTGGAAGTGGGTGTGATAGCACATAATCATCTTCGTCTCTAAATCACCCATTTCCATTGCTTGCAATACCTAAGAAAAAAATGAATTACTGTGCATACCATAGATTTCTTGGACATTTTACTAACGAGTCTCATGTATTGAAACTAACATTAAGTGATTTTCATTCTGATGATGGTACTTATTGTGACACAATAATTGCATAACATGCATTTCGCTCCTTGCCATGTAATAGTTGTAGGTTCTTAACACTCTCACTATTACATGTTATACATACATTGCAAATCATTCTTTTTATTGTAAGGAGCTCATTCTCATCACCTATCTCGAATCATGCTTGTCCTGTACTTAGTGGGTACAAGGGGATCATCAGCCTTGTCCTAGTTTTGGCATGTGTTGTTGTCCCTTTGGCTAGTTTTATGCCTACCATTTATTCTGACCGAGATTGGGATACAAATGACCTGCTATAGGTTGACTTGCATGTGCCTTACTAGTCTTTTGCTTCGTTTTCTTTTCCATTTTTCTTTATATGATTGCATGTGCATAATGTGAGCCCTTGTTTCATTTGATGCATCTATCTCTCTTCTTGTGCATTCCTCTATATGTACCTACATTCTTCAATATTTCATAAACATTTTGTATTTTTTCCTTGTATTGTGTTTTCCTTTTGGGGATGATGCAAGGCATTGAGACATTTAGGTCTCTTCCATGTTGACCCAAAGGATTTTTCTCTATTTTTTCTCTCTTTGTGTTTTTCTTCCAGTTCTATGAGTATTTGGGGAATGATGATAGTTCCAAGCTCTATGACAACATTGTAAGAAAAGACATACTGACCCTGAATCCATAGATCCCTTTCATATTTCTGGGGGAAACCCTTCCCTCCATTTTCATGACATAGCTTTATTTCAAAAACATATGACTTGGCATAGGGTTTTCCAAGGAAATCTCTCATGTATTAGGAGAAAAAGTTGGCTACTTTAAAGCAGTTTCTCATAGAAATGGTGTTAGAAACTATTTTAAAGTGGGGACATACATCAATGACATATTTTGAAATTTTTCATATTTCATGGTGTGATTTTCTTTCTTATGTTGCATCCTTTTCTTTGTGGTGTCATTGGGTTTGATGTCCTCCAAAAATGTGACATTTCTAAGTGTACAATTTCCCTTAGTGGCATGATGTGAAACAAGGTGACCCATAAGTGGAAATATGGTATTCTTGACTTGTACTCTCTTTGAGACATTAGGCATTTTGTTCCCTAAGAATAATACCTTACATGAAGCAAGATATCCTTGAAAAAAAAACTATAGACATAATATTCATAGGCATTTACCATTGTGGTGCCTTATTGAAGTTATCTGGAGGATATCTTTGGTATGGTATAGGAGGCTAATATGATTCTCTCATTTTCCACCTTTTTGGGATACTCACCTAGTGGATGGTTTTAGGTTCAACTACCCCAGAGTGAGCACACATGTCACAGATAAATATTCTAGACCTGATCCACATCATGTTAGATAGATTGTCTAAGTTGTATGTACTTTTCTTGACCAAACAACCATGTTCCACATCACATTGGAATGGTTGAAGCTTGATCCTTTACTTTCCTTTTTTGGTCTTTGATAGTGTATGATTGTGTATCTTTTTCATTAATGCATACACACGTGTATTTAATGTCTAGTCTAGTGTGATTTTGACATGGGGGAAAACTCTCACTAAAGTGGGGGAAAAATGTAGTAACCAAAAAAGTATCCCTTTTCCTCAATTTGGTAATGATTACTAATAAATGAGTCTAATGTTGTGTTCATCTAGTGTTGTAATGTGTTATACACATTCACATTAATTCTAGGACCCCTTTTAATAAAATGGACTTAATGATGCTTTATTTAGGGTGTTGTAAAGTGCATCTTTACACTTTCACACTAATCTATGGCTTTAATTAATTAATTGAGGTTAATTAGAGCTTAATTGGCCCCTTAAATTCAAATCCAAGTCTAATTTATTGTATTTTCCAAAGGATAAATCCTGAAACTCATTAATAATGTTTCATAACACTTAATTTGGCAAGGTTTGAGTCCTAGGATAGTGACCTAGGACCCATTTTTCACCTAGCTAATGGGTCCTTCTTAGGTCCTAGGACCCCATTTTGGCATATCATTTCATATCCTTGAAAATTGTCTTAGTTGAGTGTGCTAAGACCCATTCTCCCTATGGTGAATGGGTCCTCCTTAACTTAGGAAACCCATTTTTGAACTTATTCTTGGTAGGGTTTTAGTGATTTCAAATACTAGATTTGATTTCAACTTGTGTTATTTGAATTTTGGTACTAAATCTTAAGTTAAGTATAAATATAAGGTTATTTTACATAGTTTCACCTAAGAATTTTTATGTGACTTCATGAGATCAAAAGCAAGATCATTATAGAGCATTCAAGAGAAATTACAAGGCATTCAAGGGCAGATTATCAAGGTTTTATTGTAGCTATCAAAGGCCATATCATCATGTCAAAGGCATAGTACATAATGCATGTTGTTGAGCTAATGTGTTGATGTAGCATTAAAGATCCAATTCAAGCATTGTTTCACATCCAAATTCAAGACCAGATCCACATTCCTTATGGCCACTTTATGCCAGTTTACTAATTTTTACTCCAAGATTCAATTTAGGATTGGTGATTTGTTACACATTTTTGATCATTCATCTTTATTTTATGAATTGTTTTATTACAAGGTTTAATTAAAAAAATGAGGTTTGACCAAGGCAAACCCCTATTCCCTAATAATAAACAAATTTTCTTCTCTCTTGATGTGTGATTGTAGGTTTTAGATTGAAGATCAAGTGGAGAATAAAATTTTCAAAAAGTTGTCAAGATTGCAAAGTTGTCAAAGCTGCCATCTTACTTGCAAGATCATGGAAACTAAGATACAATAATTATTTTTGACTTTTGGGAGCTAAGCACTTGGGATCTGGGAGTGCAAACATTGAAGAACAAGATCCCAAAACTAGTTTTCTAGAACTCTAATAGGGACCCATTTTCCACTGGGAAAATGAGTCCTTAGTGAGGCCCAAAATAACGCTTTTTCAATGAGGTACACATAATTGCAACATCTAAAAACCTTCATATTTTTTGTTATAACAATTAGGTTTGTTTTCTGATTGTTATTTATGCATTTTACCTCTCATAATTGAGTGAAACATCAAACTAAAAAAGGAGGTGAAACCATTTGACAAATCACATTTGGATTCATCCCCCCCTTTTTCTATGTTTCAGAAGGTATTTCAAAGGTTTAGTGGACTGTTCAATTAGGACCCCCTTTGAACTATGTATTTACACCAAGTTTACTAAATATCAGCGGGCCTCTACAACAACCATTATCATTAAAGAATATTTTTTTTTATTTTTTTTTGAGGGAGGTAATTCAATTTGATGAAAGAAAATATCCATATTAGCTAAATTCATACCCTCAAGTAAGGTTGCTACATCATTATGTTGCATACTAGGAGGGACAACAACTTTCTATAAAGAAATTTAAATCATGCCATGATAGATAGGTGGTGTTTGAATTAAATCCCACAAGGAAATATTAGTACATGTAGCATGAAGTTGCTCTACAAGATCATACTCGTTTTGTCTATGTTAAGGTAAATGAGGTGTCCTAGGTAAAAAAGGTTTTGGGAATGGTATCGATGAGGTAATGGCTTGTGTTATATGTTTGAGCAACAACATTATAATGTTGTTGCTATGATACATTATTTTCATGATTACATTTGGTTAATTTCCTTGCATAGTCCAAGATATGACCTAAAGGTTTTGGTTTCTTTTGAGGTGGTCCTATGTAAAACACAGTTTTGGTTTGGATTTTAGGTTGTTGTCGAGGTGGATAAATTATAAGTTGAGGTGTGATTGTATTAATTTTTCCTTGTGTTATGGAAGTGTCATAAGTCTTAACGAATGATCTAGGTGAGATAAAGTACTTAAGGGCTTCATCTAACAAAAGAAATTCATCACAACTAAAGGGCTTAATAGGTATGAGTGTAGTTGTAAAAATAGATCTTACATGATCATATGACTATGATTTCTCCAAGGCTAATCATTAAAATTCAATTGCAATCTAGATTTATGTGTGTTAAGGAAAATTATGACTAAAGTTAATTATAGACCTATTATAGCCATATACCTAGAAATTAGATTTCAGATTTGGAAACTAACAACATATATGATTTTGTTCCTAAAGTTTGAGATAGATTTGGCAAGATAGAGGTGCCTCGAGTGCCTATGCCCTACTTGAAATTTTTTTGAGATTTTAATTTTAGAGGCATTAGTAATAGGAAGTGACTTTGTTATAGTATGTAGACCCGGATTTTGAATTAGTTATGTTTTTGTTTTGTGAGTTTTTTGGATTTTTCAATGTAATGTAACAACCTAGGGTTTTGAAAATTTTCCAAAATGAAAATGAATTTAACCAAATTATTCAAAAAATGCAAAAAATTCTCCTATAGATCTAATAACTTCCAACACTAAAATGTTATGTCTTATCACAAGTTCACACAAAATCAAGCAAAATAACACTTTTTCTTTTAAATTTAAGGACGCATTTTTGCAACAAAAGGATAAATTTCTAAAATTGTGATAAATGTAGCCTATTTCAGATCTAAATGATATTAATAAACTAAAAATTCTAAATGATTTATTGAAACCAGCCATATTGCTACCTATGATGCAATATTATATGCCTTTTTTTTTTTACACCTTTCATGATGTAAAAATCGATGACTAATTGAATGTTACAAAGCAATGGAATACTAACCCTAGATCTAGGCTAAATTATTTCAATTTTTAGAAGGTCTATCATGTCAAAATGTCAGATTCACCAAAAAAAATTTATGAAAAAGGGATCCTAGGTCTAATGCATAGAACTCTAACATCAATCCTTTTTCAAGAGAACATTAGGATGCAAATAAAAAAGGTGATTATATTTACTTCCAACCATGGAAGTGAGTCAATCATACCTGGATCTAATTCTTTTGAGCCTTGGAAATTGATTGGAATAAAATTTATTTTGTCTACCTAATTAAACTATGTGCCCTAATCTAATTCAATATTTCATCAACTGAGTAAATGTAATAGAAATCTTGACACTAGATCTAAGAGAGACAAAGTTTCGTGCACTAGTGGTATAATTTTGAGCTTTATTTTTGAGGAAATTTCCTTGGGGTGCGCCACTATCCTTGTAGGCCTTTTTTAGATCTAAGAATTTGGACTTGTAGATCTTTGTCTGTCATTTGATTATTTCCCTAAAAATTTCCATTTTCGGCTTTGTACCTACAATAAATCTACAAAAGAGATAGTGGGGGTGGCTATATAATATTTTTCCTTAATAAAACCTTTTTTTTTAATATTTCCACCTCCATAAATAGCCAAAGATCTAATATATTAAAATTTGTGTGCCCTAACCTTAAGTGTATCTTAGGTTGTTATGATCTAAAAATTCATAAAACCCTACTCAGGTGCATTAAAGAAGGATTCCTATATGACAAATGACAATATCTAACTAAGAGAAATTCAAATACTCTTATTAAATCTAAAACACAATGATACATTGCCTTATGCTACTAGTAGAGTGAAGCTTGCAGATGAGAACACTTAGAAACCATGGACATCAAAAAAATAACCCTTCTACTTTTTTTGTCTCATTTGGGCCCTCCTTGTGATTTTGGCTTAATTGTGCCTTGATTTAATGTTGTAATGTGGATAACACATTCACATTAGGTTTTGGGCCCCTATAAACTCAATAAAATACATGTCTTGTAAAGGTGTTGTAAAGTGTTGTAAATGACTTCCACACTTTTCTAGACTTTTATTAAGCATCTAAATCTTATGGACCTATCTCCACCCTAATTTAATGTTGTAAAATTTATTTACATCTTCACATTGAATTTGAGAGGCTTGTAAATCAAGTGGACCTAATCTAGTGTTGCAATGTGTTTTTCACATTCAGATGGGATTTAGGGCCCTTATAAGCTAAATAGACTTAATTTTTTGTTAATTTAGTGTTGTAAAGTGTATTTATTTACACTTTCACATTAATTTTGGGACCTATTGCATTTATGACCTTTTTATCATCAGTAATAGGCCCCTATGACCCCATATTGTGTATCTTGAGGCATATTTTGATCAAATAAATGACTAGATCAACATATAAAGTTAACTTATGCATTCCCCGACACTTTAGCTATCAAAATGGCCCCTATGAGACCCATTTTCCACCTTGGGTGAATTAGTCCCATCTAGGTGGGAATCATTCACCTAGGATGCGAATGAGTCCCATTTGAGCTATTTTCAAAGTTCAAGTGGGAAAAACTGGGTTTTAAGTTTAAATTTCTCCTATGTTGGCCTTTGGGATCAAATTAATGGTCATGTGAATGTATTTCCAATATAAACAAGCTTCCAAATCATTTTTTCATCATACTTTCATATTTTCAAGTAAAGCACTCAAGGGTGAAGCATTTCAAGTCTTCACAAAGTCATCAAGATAGCTTTCGAGACCATTTCTAAGGCATTCAAGGGAAAGATTATTCATCAATTGTTGTAGCACTTCAAGATCCATCATAATAGAAAGGTTCTAATTGCATTATGTCATGTTCATGCTTTAATATCTTATTTCATCATTTTGGTTTAATTACCTAAAAGGGGTTTGACCAAGGCAAACCCTTATTCCCTAACAATCAACATTTTCTCTCTCTCCTTATGTGATTGCAAATCTAGGTTCTTTGAAGGTTTGGATATAATTGAATATTAGGTTTAAAACTTGTTGTAGTTTTCTCCCTATTGGCAAGTTCAAAATGTTCACAAAAAGACACTTATAGTTTTGAAAATTAGGGTTTCAGATCCGGACACTGAGAGGTACAAAAAGAGCAGACTAGGAGGTGTAGATAAGAACTTCAAAATTCCACAAAATCCAAAAACGGACTCATTTACCACAAGTGGCAAATGAGTCCCTATTTTGGTCAATTTTGAGATTTTGACATTTTTTAATACCATTTTTCGAGAAACCTATTTGTGTGTAGAAACCCTGATTTGGGACTAATTTTTCCAAATTGGTGAATGAGTCCAACTGGGTCAAAATTTCAGAATCAACAAAATTTATATTCTATATCGAAGTCTCTACAAGTTTCCAGGTGCACACATTCAGTTTTACAACTTTTTGTTTTGCTCATTTGCATTTCTAGGTCATTCTGCATATCACACTATGTTTTCAAACATTTTGTATTTTCCAAGTTTACACTTGGCGGTGAAACCCTTTCTTGTTTCAATCATCTCCAAGGATTCCTTATAGTCAGATCTCTCACATCCTTGATTGGGTTGAGATCTCTAAGGTGTCCTTGAATGTGAATATTCTGAAATCGGATCCCTTCCTTTGTACCCATTTTGTGTGGACAAGGAAGTGAAGCATCCATTTCCAATTTCCATAGAAACAAGCCATTAAGTTGTAGAAACCGCCTAAGAGCACTTCCCAAACCTAGAATCCATCATGCTCTTCTATTTGCACCAATCTTTGATCATGGAATAATACTTGATCAAATCTACTAACAAGCTTGAAAACCTACAAATGCAAATGTGTGTTATGGAATATAATGACCTCTTGTTTTCTCTCTTTCTTCAAAATTTAAATTAGCTTCCAAATGGTGGCAAGACTAGGTATTTTTAAGATTTTAATCTAACTTCCCAAAAATTAGATTCCTATGTTAACCTTAAGGATTTTTAATTTTAAATAATAAAATTCCACCTTCGACATATTTGAATTTGGAGAAAAAATAGGGGGACATCGATGCCCTACATTCTAGTGTCACAAACCTATTTTGTAGAACTTAAGGATTTTGGGGAAAATTATTAAATAATAACATTTGTTTGATGCTTCCATTTTTTCAAAAAATGATAAAATGGGACATAAAATATAGAACTTTGGAAATTAGGGCCTAATGAAGGGATGTTTCAAATTCATTAATGCAAGGCTCACTAAAGTAGGCCCAAATTAATCATGAAATTATACTATCACCTACAAGGGAGTACAATTTATGATGTTACAAACCTTTGGCTTCTCATGGAAATTTTTCACTAGATTATTTTTGGCCTCAATATATGGAACCTATTAAGCCTCATGAGGATTTTTTTCATATCATGCAAAAAGTTTAAAGCTAAGCACATAGTTGAGTTATCCCTTAGTAACATACCACCCGAGGATGATCTATCTATGTTGAATTCTATGGTTGCCCCTCCCACCCCACAGGTGGTGGATGAATCCATGTTCAAACTAGATATCCTCCCACATCCACCAGGAATATATGTTCTGGTTCCACACCTAATATTATATAAAATATCAAGAAATAACTACATTATTAACTTTGTGCCTCTGAAGGGAAATTTTTTTTATAAGCCTAAGGATACAATGGTTTTCCAACCTTTAGTGGTCCCTTCAATTCCTCCTCCAAAGGAAGAAAAGAGACTGATGGTGGAGAAAACCTCTCTTATCCCTTCATAAATTGAAACCCATACAAGAATAAATAGAAGTGCCCAGGAGCATACAAGTGTAGAAGTTGTTACATTTCTTGCCAGTTGGCTGAAAAGAATAAAACATTACCTAAGGACCAACCATCTATCCAAGAAAACCTTGATGAATTTCCTCCCATCCATCCTCATCATTTCTTGATATTTTCCTTAAACCACCTATTATGAAAAACTTTGATAGTGAAGATGAAGATGCTAAGATCGAAGAACAAGTGCATAATGAATTATCTTTTTTGTTCTCAAAATCTATAGATTTAGATGGGGGAAACCATGATGATCCTCCTAATGAGAGTGATCCATCATATCTTTAATTGGTTATACTCCTTGTACAATACTCATTGTATTCCATTGAGCTAGTTTTCCATATATGGCGAGCAAGCTTGGGATACAAATGATTTACTTTAGGTCTACTTGTATGTGGAGTACTATTTTTGTATATTTATGTCTTTAGTTATTTTTATTTCATGTTATCCCCCATGTTGTGTTGCTTGGTGTTCCTTTATGTACATGTTAGTTTTCTTTGGATGACCCTTGTTGTTCTTGTTGGCACGTGTATACAAAGAAAATGATTATGTTGTGACATTCATTTATTTGTATCTCCATTATTGTATATTTCATAAAAAATATTATCTTGTGTTTTCCTTTTTTGGATGATCCAAGACATCGAGAAATTTAGGTCTCTTCCATTGGATGATCCAATACATCGAGAAATTTAGGTCTCTTCCATGTTGACCCAAATTTTTGTGTTATCTCAATGTGTCATTCTTCTATTTTGTTCACTATCCCATGAGTATCTAGTGGAATGATATCAATAATTGTATTAAAAATTCTTGAAGGTATACAATGACCCTAGATCATATTTTATCGTACTATATGGATTTTACTTAGGGGAAACCACTTGTCATGAGTTAGCTTTATTTGTGTATAGGAGAAAATTTGTACCCCTTGGGAAAATTCCCCTTTCACATACCCTCACCTTAGAAAATCAAATACAAATTTGAAATTCCACATCACCCATTTGCCTTCCATCAACTTGGCACCTACTTTGTGTGTTAATGGGAGAATTTTCATCATGGATGCAAGCATGGCACATAGACATCTATGTGGTACACTTCCTTCCCTAACATCTGTGTGGTGCACTTCCTTCCCTAATAGATTCCTTCTATTGAGTTCATAGGTATGTTACACTCCTCATTGGGGATTATTTGTAACGCCTTTGTGCGACCAACCAACCTGAAAAACAATTTTTTTTAGAGTTCAAAGGCATCCATTTTACATTCAATTGATCTATCTTGGAAATTCATTCAATCACACTCTCATTCTCATTAAATCTCTCAAGAAATTTCTCCATTTTCACAATTCCATTAAGCATTACAATAGCTAAAAACTCCATCAACTTTACTTTTGTATGTGCCACTCTACCACAAAAGTTACAAGCTTGGAGTCTTGCAAGACCTCCCTTCATCACTGTTGGGGCTATGGTGACTTTGTGAAGTTCACTTCTTGCATTCTCCCTTCATCAGCCTCGAGATCCTTTGGGTGGAGATTGTAACGCTTCACTTCTTCCTTTGTGATTTGATAAAGCATCTTTTTCTTTTGTAGTGTTCAATTCACTTTGTTCCTCTCTTTATCATATTTTCTATTCCATTGCTTTCTAGCTATCCATGGAGGTGGAAACACCAAAGCAAGGGTTTGAATGAGGAAAACCCCTATAAAGCCCCAACAATTTTCCCCTCTTACTTGTGTGTAGGTGTATGTGTGTGTGGAGCTAGGTGGTGAACTAGAGTTTTAGTGAGTTGGTGTTTGTCATCTTAGTTCTCACCTACTTATTTTATTATTCCTGCACTTACTTTTTGTACTTTATCATTCTATCAAAATCTATTAGCTAGGTTGTTAGTAGGTTTTTGGTAGTTTGTCTACTATACTTTACATTTTCTGGCTGTACATATGCCAACACACCAGAGAGACTCCAATGCACTGCACTATCGTTCTAGACCCATGTTGTCATCCTCAGACAGAGAGCTATTTGAGGTATAGTTCAGATTCCAAAAACTAGCTTGTTTAGCTCCAACCATATTTTTGTGTTTGTAGAGTGATTGAAGTATTTCATAGTGCTCTTCATTCTCGATCCTCATTCCCAAACATCTGTTGAAGTGAGGTATGTTAGGGAAGCCCTCTACTCTTGGCTCTCCATGACCTAGATCCTTGGTGTGGTTTGTCCCCCTCTCTTACATTTTTGGTGAACCTGACGTGAACCATTTTGGTTTCGTTTAGTAGTGTTGAATGATCCTTTCCTTTTTTTCTAGGAGCATTGTAGGTTTGAGTGTTGTGAGGAATGTTTTCCTACAACTCAACCTATGACCCCTAGTAGGCGTAGTTGGAAGGTTTGGTAAGCATTGTGGAACGAAGCCTTAGTTGGGTCACTATCCAATCGCAAGACCTTTAGGAGACCTGTGAAAGCCTAGTTTAGTGTACGTGTTGTTTTCCTTCTTGCATCTGTCTATCCCTTCTGTGTAGCCTGTGAGTAGTGCTCTTGGTATAACCTTCACCTTCCAGGACCTACCAATGGGTTTTAACAGAGAACCATCCCTGTGCTAATCAACGTGAACATTATGGTAGGTGTCCTTGTTGACTTGTGTACCATAGAAAAATGGATCATTGAAATTTTCATGGTCTTTTAGATCTTTCTCTCATGATGCTTGATCTATTTTTCTTTGATTTATTGTTGTAATGTGACTTCTCCATTGACATTAGGTCCTAAACGTTCAAAAAATGGTTTCTTGTGAAGGTGTTATGAAGTTTTGTAACACATTTCTACACTTTTCTAGAATCTTCTCATTACAATTAACCTAAAAATCACCTTTTCATCACTTATCAAGTCCTATTCTAAAGTGTTGTAAAATATTCTAACAATCTTTCACACTTTTCTAGGCTTGTTTTCACTATTTACACCTTTCTTATGCTTTATTTGACACCTTTATGCACACATAAGACTTAATTAAGTGTATTTTTGGATGTAAACCTGATAAACAACATTAAATGAAAGATAATTCTTGACACCCACTTACAATCCTAAGCTAGGACCCATTCTCCATGGGTGGTGAATAAGTCCCTCTTGTCTCAAAATTCAAAATAATTCAAATTTTGGTTTAGGTTTTTATTCAAAAATACCTTATGTCAGCCTATGATGTTGTATTATTGGTTTATTAGGGGATACGTGTGTATAAATAAGTGTTTTTATTCTCATTTTGACCCCCATTCAATTCAACCCATTCATCAAATTCACTCATCATCAATTAGAATTCAAGCACTTTGCATCATTCAATCAAGCAAACATAAAGTATCTTGGAGAAACCATTGAAATATCTTCAGATTTCTTCAACAAGGTTGTGGTGATTTTAGGACATTTGCATGTTTTTTAATTATCATTCCTTGTTCATTTCATTTCATTTCTTCATTAAGGGTTTGATTACCAAAGTGCGATTTGACCAAGGAAAATTCCTATACTCTAACCCTTAACCATTTTCCCCCTTTTTCCTGTGTGTTTGTAGAATTGTGTATGCAGATTTTTCAAGCAATTAGGTGTTGAAAGGTGGTCAAGAAGTCAAAAAAATGTTTCAAGTCAACTAAACCCTATTTCAAGCTTGAAGACAACCTAGAGTCTATTTTCTACAAATTTAACTTCGTCAACCCGACAAGAAGACAAGTGCAGATCTGGAGCTACAAAGTTGACCTTTGATTTCATAGAATTTTGGAGGAGGACTGATTATCTATCAATGGCGAATGAGTCCCACCTTAGGGTTGAAATTTTTGATTTTGTTAGATTCCAATTCTTGATGGTCAGAATCCAATTTTCAAGTGTTTTTGTTAGTAGCAGGACTGATTCAACATCAAAGGTGAATGAGTTCCATTGTTGATTTACACTAATTTCTACCAGCATTCATATCCTTCCATATTCAACACTCATTACCCAAGTGCACTCTGTTCAGCCTTGTTCAATTCTGCTTGCATTAGTTGACATTTCTATTTCATTTTCTGCATATCACATTATGTTTTCAAAAATTGCATATTTCTTAGGATTTGCATCAATAATTAGTCAATTTCAATACTTAGTTGCATTTACAACATTGCATTTATTCATACACACATCATACAATCCCTTATTTGAGTGAACCACAACAATTTTGGGGTTCTATCTCTTTCCTTTTAGGTGAAATATCTTAAGAGTGCAAGAGAAGTACATAAAACCTTATTAAAATTGATGGTTCATTTTGGTGAACCTGCATATTGAACACTTTATCTTTTTGATTTCAATTGTATCTTGCATCCTAGGTTTTATTTGCATCAATATTCAATTGGGTTTTTTTTTTTGCATCCTAGGGTTTCTAAAATTGCATTAGTAAATGACTCATTTAGACTTTATTTTTTGCATATCAAATCATTAGAAAACTAAAAATATACATTTGCATCCTCAATTTGCATATGAAAAGCATTAAAATCATTTTAAAGTTTCTGAAAAACACAAAAAATCTCATACCTAGACTCATTCGCAACCTTGGGCAAATCAATCCACCTGCACATTTTAAACTGCATTTTTAGGCATTTTTTGGGTATTACTGCATTTCAATTTTTTGTTGTTGTTTCATTTTATAGAACTCCTGTTATTTGCACTTTTAACTCCTAGATTTCATTTCATTTTCATTCAATCCCTCCTTTGTGGTACTTGTATGAGTGTTTGGTGCCCCATTGATAATACTTTAGTGAGACAAAGTTCTAAACTCATGGCTTCCCATGATAACACTTTTGTTGTAGACCTTGGGATCTCAAGAGCTCATACTAATATGGACAATGGTACATTAGGCATGGATACTACCACTCATATTCCTTTACCTTCCCACCTGATGCATGTTGACACACAAACTAGTTCCATTGCACAAGAAAAAGTCATTAGTATTCATGAGGACTTTGCACATTTACAACAATATTTATCCATTGAAAAAATTTCCACCGTGTTGCCATACCTACCATAGAAAAACTTCATCATTTGATTGAAAGTGATGATGGCTTACAATTTATGAAAAGAATTGTTGAGATATACAACAAACATGTTCCTTCTGCTTCACAATTTGCGAACATTGTTGTGAGCCAAGGGGGACCTCACATTCCTCCCCCTTCCACCATAACATCCATACCAACTTATACCACTCTTCAAGTAACAACAATAATGTAGTAGGTTAGTCATGTGACTCCTTCCTTTGCTATTCCAACTAGCATTCCTAGTTCTTTTGTGGCATCAAATGTTCCCTCTTCCACCTTCACCCCTCTTAGTGTTTCTTTCACTTCTCCTAACATTACATACACTCCATCACCATTTTCCCTTCCATGTCATACTCCTTACACCGATCCCATCATTACACAAATTTTTAACACCATTTCATCCATGCAACAAAAAATTTCTACCATAAGCCAAACTCAAAATGATCCACCCACATATCATGTTCCTAGTATCCCCTTAACTTTAGAGATCTTAAGAATCCCAATGCCACAAGTAATTGAAATGTCTAGGTTTGAGAAGTACGGAGGTAAAGGAGACACTACTAATCATGTCAATGCTTATACAACCTTGTGAAATTATTTTGACCTTGATGATAAGCTATTAGCCAAAAAAATTCCTAGGACCTTAAAGGACAGTACATTGGAGTGGTTTTCAAACATACCCAATCAATCAATCTGATCATTTAATGAATTTATGGATTCCTTTATAATTCACTTTCAAGTTCATATGACTCCCAAAAGACAATAGTTGATTTAATGAGATGTAAACAAAATATAGATGAAAAAGTAACTAATTTCATTTCACGTTATCAATCATTGTATGCTCAAATTGATTTCAAGATTCCTGATTCACATCTCCAAAAGATGTTTATTGAAAACTTGCACACTCACCTTCAGGAGAAGTTGACTATGATGAAATTTCCTTCATTCATGCATTTACACATGACCCTTTGTGACTATCACAACTCAGTTACTAGTCGTGATTCAAAGTCCACTTCTAGCTGAGTTGAGAAGTTTGAACAAAACAACCAAAACAACACGCAAAACTTTAGAAAACCAAATTGAGGCTTATTACAGTTCAATCCCCCTTCTCCACAACAAACTCAACCCATTCCAAGCCAAGTGGCCACTGCTAAAGTAACGGCGCCCTTTACCTATGGGGGCCCAAAGAGACAATTTACTCCCTTACCCGATACCCTCCATAACACAAAAAATCAATTTCTCCAACAACAGATGATCACTTTTCCTACCATTAAACCTCTTGATACTACCAAGCCTTTACTACCCACTTTTAAACCAAATGCTTGTCATTTTCATCACCAAAATGGACATGACTTTGAACAATGTAAGCATCTCAAACACTTAGTTCAAGACCTCATTTATTCGAGTCATTTTCCCATTGCGAGTGTCAATGATCAAGGAAATAAGTCTGTTGCACCCCCTAATCAAAATTTACAAATCTTTACCAATCCTATTCCTAAACACAATGTTTCATTTTTCAAGGCTATTGAACCTTCAAACATTCATGTGATGAACATTGATACAAATAATGAACAACTTGATATTACTCCAAATGTTACCCAAGTTATACAATAGATGTTGTCCCTCGTAAGGGCCCAACCAAAAAATATCTTGATATTACCTTTAATTCTCATGATATACTTAAAAAGCTTCCTGAAGGTCCTCTTTACATAGCCAGCTACATCTATGATAAGTCAACCAATGGGATATTAATACATCCAGCCTATGGTGAGAATGTGATCACAAAAGAATTTTTAGTATTACATGAGCTTTATCAAGAAGATTATGACAAACCCACCGCATGGATTAAAAAAAATACTGGTTTTGCATGCCCTACAATCATATCAATCGTACTCCCATTACAAATAGGACCCAAGACTTTGGATGTAATATTTTCTATCATTCCACAAACAGATCAATTTCATCTACGGTTAGGTCATCCTTGGTTTCGCTCGATGAAAGCGGTCCTTTCTGTTGTTCACAAATGTTTGAAGTTTCTACATGGCAATGAGGTATTTACCATACACCATAGTGGTTTTCATGCATTGTCTTCTAAAGTTAATTTCTCCTTAGAAGACTTTTGGCCTCAACCTATGGAGCCCATCACCCCTAGTAAAGATTTCTAATGCATAGCCTATCAAAAGTTTAAATCCAAACAAACAGTTGACTTGTCTCTTTGCTCCTCCCATCATAGATGAGATAATGCTTCAACCTGAGTTTGAACCTGAACAAACAAAGAAACTTCATGAGAAACCAACAAAAACCACTTCACCTTCATCATTTAAACATCCTCATGATAATAAAACCAATTTTGTTATGCCTCCTCACATTGAACAAGTGTATAAAGATAAAGAGAATGTGATTGACCCATCTTCTTTGATTTCTTCCATTCACCCCCCTCTAGAAGAAAAGGAACATATTGTGGATCAACCCGCTCTTACACCTCAACAACTTCAAAATAGAATTAAACGAAACCATGGTGCTAGGGAGCGTATACATCGTCATCATTACCTTTCTCATCAGTCATGAATGGAAAAAAACAAGGAAAATCAACCTCCGCCTTTCAAAAAAAACAACAAATGATCACCATCCTCCTCCTAACCCCCCACAAGATAGTACAATTCAACCCTCACAACAAAATGATTTGATCCAACAACCACAACTTTTGATACATCCTTCCCTGGAAATAACCCTTCATCCTCCCATCATAATTAATCTTGATGAAGATGATGATGAGGAGATCACAAAAATAGATGAAGTTCATAAAGATCTAAAATCTTTTTTTTCATCTACCATGAGCTTAAATGATAAATCTTCTACACCAAGTGAAGAATCTAGTACATCTCCTAGTTCAACACTTGCAATTCTTCCTTTGGATAGTCAACTACCCATGCAATACATTAAAAATAATGGCGAGGTCCAGATGACTTGTTATATGGTTGACTTCCATTCACCTTGCTCGCCTTTTGAATTTTTCTTTCATTTGCTCTTTTCTTTTGCAATTTCATGTGTGTATTGTGTTCCCCCATAATGTGTTTGATGTTCTCTCTCTTTGTGCACTTCGTCTATTTGTATCTCTATTCTTCTATATGTCATACATTTCCTTTTAACCTTTTTGTTTTGTGCTTTCCTTTTGGGGATGACGCAAAGTGTAGAGATGCCCTATGTCTCTTCCATGTTGACCCAAAAGGTCCTTTTACTTTTTTCCTTTTTGTTTTGTGTTTTCCTTTTGGGGATAACGCAAAGCATAGAGACACCCTATGTCTCTTCCATGTTGACCCAAAAGGTCCTTTTACTTTTTTCATTTTTTTTTTGTGTTTTCCTTTTGGGGATGACGAAAAGCGTAGAGACTCCCGATGTCTCTTCCATGTTGACCCAAAAGGTCCTTTTACTTTCTTTTTTTTTCTTACTTTTTTTGTGTTCTCTTTTTGGGATGATGCATGGCATAGAGACTGAAATATCTCCTTCATGTTGACCCAAAATCATTTTCCTTTTCTTTTATATTTTCATTTTCTTTTCACTTGTGTTTCTCCTTTTGGGGATGACGCAAGGCATCAAGACCAAAATGTCTCCTTCATGTTGACCTAAAAGGTTTTTCCTTTTCTTTTTCCTTTTCATTTTCTTTTCGCTTGTGTTTCTCCTTTTGGGGATGATGCAAAGCATTGAGACCAAAATATCTCTTCCATGTTAACCCAAAATGGAATTTATTTTTCTCTTTTTTTCACTCTCTTCCAGTTCTATGTGCTTTTTGGAATGATGATAGTTTCAAGCTCTTTATTTAAAAAATTGCAACAATGAACATACTAACCCCAAATCCATAGATCCCTTATGTGTTTGGTGTGTTCCTTTCTGGGGGTAAACTCCCTTTCTTTTGTTTTATTTTTCATTTGCATGATGTAGCCTTACTTGGAAACATATGACTTGACATAGGGCTTTCCAAGTTGGCTCTCATGTCTTGTTTTCCTTTTAAAATTTTCCTTCACTACTTTAAAGTAATTTCTCATAGACCAGTGTGTAGCAATTCCTTTAAAGTGGGGGGCATACATTAGCATAATTCATTTTCATTCTTGGTTCTTAGTGCAGCCTTGTCACTTCATATGATGTGTTTGTCACTTTGTGGATGGCATTGGGTGTGATGTCCTTCATAAGTGTGATCTATCTTAGCATATTGCATTCCTCTTAGTGGCCTGATACGACACACTACATCCCCTAAGTTGTGAATATTCTATTATTTGATTGTTCCTTTCTAGGAGACATTAGGCATAATGTTCCCTAAGTGATAAACCTTGCATGAACTTAACAAGACTCCTTTGAACATCTTTTGCATTTTACATTTTTGCATTTTTTACATTTTACATCTTCGCCACCTTGCATAATGAAACTTGCATGCCTATGGTACTATCCTCTTTTTTCATGAGTTCTAAGCATATGAAGCTTTTCTTGTCTCATGAAGAATGAACCAAAATTTTGCTTGGTGGCACCTTGTTAAATTTATCAATAGGTATAACTTTGATATGGTTGAGTGGGAAGCCCATTTAGTAGCATGACTTTCCCCATAGCCACCTATGTCTTTGTGAGTGCATACCAACTAGTGTATGTTTCTCAACTTTTGTGCCTTCTCACCCAACGGACTACCATGGGTTCTGTAACCCTTGAGTGAGTATGCATTCTCTTTTTCTCAGAAACAGTCTAGATCTAATCCACAACTAGTTGGACTAATGATCGAAGCTTGATCAAACTCTTTTTTTTCCTCTTCCTTTTCTCTGTCTATTTCACATGTGTGTTCCTTTGTTCTTATGTTTAGTTTTCCATGGGATATTCATCCTGGGGGCTTGATCATCCCTCTTGATCATTGTCATTCCATCTTCCTAGCATAAGTGCATTTAGATCCCTCTCGATATTCATGGCTACTTTAGTGTGAGTTTGAAGCAAGTTCATCCTCTCACTAAAGTGGGGGCTAAATGTACCATAGAAAAATGGATCATTGAAATTTTCATGGTATTTTATGTTTTTCTCTCATGATGCTTGATCTATTTTGCCTTTATTTAATGTTGTAATGTGACTTCTTCATTCACATTAGGTCCTAAACATTCAAAAAATGGTGTCTTGTGATGGTGTTGTGAAGTTTTGTAACACATTTTTACAGTTTTCTAGACTCTTCTCATTACAATTCACCTAAAATTCACATTTTTATAACTTATCAAGTCCTAATCTAAAGTGTTGTACTATTTACACCTTTCTTATGCTTTATTTGACCCCTTTATGCACTCATAAGGCTTAGTTAAGTGTATTTTTGAATGTGCACCTGACAAAAAACATTAAATGCAAGATCATTTTTGAAACCCACTTACAAGCCTAAGGTGGGACCCATTCTCCATGGGTGGTGAATGAGTCCCTCTTGGCTCAAAATTCAAAATAATTCAATTTTTCTTTTAGGATTTTATTCAAAAATACCTTATATCATCCTGTGATGTTATATTATTGGGTTATTAGGGCATAATTATGTATAAATATGTGTTTTTCTTCTCATTTTAACCCCCATTCATCAAATTCACTCATCATCAATTAGCATTCAAGCACTATACATCATTCAATAAAGAAAACATCAAGTATCTTGGAGCAGCCATTGACATATCTTCATATTTCTTCAACAAGGTTGTGGTGAGTTTAGGACATTTGCATGTTGTTTATTCATTATTCCTTGTTCATTTCATTTCATTTCATTTCTACATTAAGGGTTTGATTACCAAAGTGGGATTTGACCAAGGCAAATCCCTATACTCTAACCCTTAACCATTTTTCCCCTTTTTCATGTGTTTGCAAACTTGTGTATGCAGATTTGTCAAGCAATTAGGTGTTGAAAGTTAGTCAAGAAGTCAACAAAGTGTTTCAAGTCAACTAAACCATATTTCAAGTTTGAAGACAACCTATAGTCCATTTTCTGCATATTTGACTCCATCAACCTGATAAGAAGGCAAGTGCAAATTTGGAGCTACAAAGTCAACCTTTGATTTGAAATAATTTTGGAGGAGCAATGATTCACCATCACTAGTGAATGAGTCCTATTGGTGATTTATATTGATTTCTGCTAGCATTCATATCCTTCTGGATTCATCATTCATTACATAGGTGCACTCTATTCAACCTTGTTCAATTTTGTTTGCATTAGTTTACATTTCTATTTCATTTTCTACATATCACATTGTGTTTTCAAACATTGCATATTTCATAGGATTTGCATCAATAATCAGTCAATTTCAATACTTGCATTTACACCATTGCATTTAGTCATACACACATCATGCAATCCTTTATTTGAGTGAACCACAACAATTTTGGGGTTCTATCTCTCTCCTTTTAGGTGAATGATCGTAAGAGTGCAAGAGAAGTACATAGAACCTTGTTAAAATTCATGGTTCAACCCGATGTGCCAAGTGAATGTGATTATCTAGGAGATCATGTTAATTAATTTCCTACATAAATATGGGTAAAATTCAGCTAAAAGCACCACCCATACACATAACAGACTTTTTGTACCTCCCCTCATTAGCATTATTTTATTGGTCCTTGTTAGACCCAAATCAGTAAACATGATTTTTGACATAATCCTAGGGTCTGAACTCTTCAAAGTGAAGCTAGGTATCCCGTGGATAGTAGCTATGAATGTAGTTCCCTCTATTTTTCATAAATTTTGGAGGTTTTTTCATGAGAGTTTGGTGCATGTGATCCATGACACTAGCTATAAACTGTCAGTTGGGCATGGTAGCTATTCTTAGATCACTTTTTGCCTACACCAATTGGTACTCTCTCTCCTAGGAAGGACCTCTTGTATCAAACCTATGAGAAGTATAAGAAGGGGTGCTTAACACCTAAAGTAAGGTACCCTCCATCTCCCTATACTATCTCACATAGGGCTTGTTTAAAAGCTGATAGTGATGTCGCCATGACATGTAGAAGGGAAGAAGATAAGATCTCTTGAAGTTCCTCTTCCTCCTCTTCCATTATCCATCCTAATGCTTCCACTTTCCTTGCTATGGCATCATCAAATTCTACTTCGCATTTGTGGGAGAATCCTACGGTGCACACTTGGTGAAGGCCCAAGTGTCCTATGTTTGAACTTCCCATTTTTCCCATGATGCTTAGGCCTGTTTGATATGGTAGGAGGGGTCCCTATGGGGAATCCTCTATGTCTAAGCCTTAGTGGCCTCCACTCACTCCTATTCCTAAAGTAGTGAATGGGAAGAAGCCCACCACTAAGGTTCTAGATCCAACTCCCCCCATTGTTTCTCAATCTCTTCCTCATGCTCCCATTCAAGAGTCTACCCCTTTGCTGAAGATGACTATGATGGAGACCCCTATGGCTAAGCAGGAGCCTTCTATCCCATATCATCTCCAAGCCTCTATCTCCAAGAGTCACAAAAACCACCTTGCACGTGAGCACAAGCGTTAGTGAAAGGCTCTAGTGGCGAAAGAGGCCGCTTTGTAGAGGAAGGAAGGGGAGTCAACTAACCCTATTTCGGGGCCTCTTGTTGTGTCCTCCTCTCTCCTCCCCTCTACTTCTATTCAATTTAATTTAGTCTAGATTTTGGCTCCTACTGTGAATGTGAGTGCACCTAACCCTAAAAATGTGTGGGTGTTTATCGCTCCTTTAGTTGAGCTTCCTCTTTTGATGTCCCTTCCAGAAATCCCACCATTCCCTTAATCCATGGACATGTCGAACCACTTGGTCATTTCCACTACAATTTTCTCCTTCTCCTCTGTGCCTCTTGCCCCATTTGTTGGGATTTTACATCCTTTAATAAAGTAAAAGGTTGAGGTTGGCCCTTCCAACAATGGGGGGCATAAGAGGAGCCCACCTTCTTCAAGAGGTGATCCTACACTAGCATGTGTTGTCCTAGTGACAACAAGTTTCAGCTTCCCCTGAGTTTGTCACTTCTCTCAAGTAACTCAGTGGAACCAGCAATGAATCTTAGGTAATTTCCTCCTCGTCTATTGAGGTAACACATGGAACTCATGTGAAGTGCATGTTTAACTCTTTAGATGAGGTCCTGTCCTTGTAGGCGATCTTTGCAAAATCACTAACCTTTGCTCCACAAGAACTAAGTGAAGGAGACCCCAAATAGTCTCCTTCCCTAGCTCTTGTTGTGGGAGGGTCAAAAGGCTCCCCCCTTGACATTCGACCTTTATAGGCTCATCAACCTTTCCCATATAATGATCTAGATTGGGAAGCTGATGACCTCTTGGTCGAAGAGTGTTAGGGGGGCACCTCTTCTTTATCTTTAGATTAGGTGTGTGTGTTTTGTGATGTGTTCCCTTGTGCTTGCATTGTGTGTTCCTAGATGAACCTTTTCACCCTTGTAGGTGCTTGGATGCATGAGTAATTGTGTTGTAAACTTCTTCTATTTGTATCATCATTCTTTCTTTGTTATGTGTTTTGATTTTCGGCAAATTGGGGATGATGTAAAGCATTGGGGGAATTTAGGCTTCCCTTCCATGTTGACCCTATTTTTTTTTTTACTTTGTCTTCTCATGCATTCTTCACATGGTTTGATATAGTAGGGGGTGATGAAAGTTCATCTATATACTATTACTATAATTATATATATATTTATGAACAACTCTGACCCCAAAATATCATACCACCCTTGTTTCCTTTGATGTTAGTATTTCTTTTTATAGTTTTGTTAACTTCCTCTCTTCTTTTCCTGAGTTTTTATGTTGTGGTGCCTTTGTGTTATCCCTTGTATGTGCAACAACATCACCATGGTGACATTTTTCTATGTCCTATGGGCCACAACATCACTCTCTTTTCTTGCTTTTCTCTCCTAAGGATGTTGTGTGCCCCTTTATTCAACATGCACTACCCTAAGGGAGGTTGCCATGTCAACTTTCAATTTTCATAAAATGCATTCGTATCCAACAAATATTTTCTTAAAAATTATTGCATACTTTTTCAAAAATCACATTCTCAACTTGGACCTCTAGTAGAACTATTCCCTTCATCATGGGTTTGCAAGGAAAAAACTTGAAGAACTTCCCTTCGAGGTGAGAGAATTTTTTCTTGCAAGAAAAGCCTTGACCATCCCCTCATGAGGGGGAATTTTCTTCCTTTTGAATTCATTAATGAAGTGAACATATTGCAAAAGGATTCCTTCATGATAAATTGATATGTGATTAATATTTTTGCACTTTCAAATAGTGCATCCCTTGAGTGGACCCCTCTTCTTTTGAAGGTTTCCCAAGGGACCCATTTGAAAGCCTTTCAATTTTTTGGCAGTCTGTGCGACATTCTTCTTGTTTTCCTATGTGGTTTTTTTTGTTTTGTAGCATGTTTTATCTACAAATTAACATGTTACTTTGTAGGTGTTCCTATGGAGCCACTTTCTAGTTCAACTCTACGGAGTCCCCTCTTCATTGGGCTTCCTTCATGAGAGAGTACTTGGGGTAATTCCTTCTTTGTAGGTCTATGCACCTATGAAGCACTTTCATCCTATGGGATTTGTCAATCATTGGTTTGTGGGCCTTCAGTGTACTTCATTCAACTTCATAGTTTCACGGAGCTCTGAAGTCCTTTTCCTGCCTTGTGCTTTCGAGTTTTCCAGATCATGGTTTGCTTCCTTGATGGTTCAGGTATACATTTCAAACTCTTTTATCTATTTTAATGAATGCTCATTGATATTCATGCTTGCTAAATTGGGGTAAAAATGTATAGGAGGGAATTTGCACCCCTTGGGAAAATTCCCCTTTCACATACACTCACCTTAAAAAATAAAATCGAAAGGAAAAATTCCACATCACCCATATTCCTTCCATCCACTTGGTTCCTGCTTTATGTGTTGGTGGGATAATTTTTTTCATGGACATGAGCATGACACATAAACATTTGTGTGGTACATTGTCGTCCCTAATAGATTCCTACTCTTGAGTCCATGGGAATGTTACACTCCTCATTGGGGATGCTTTGTAATGCCTCTGTGCGACCAATCGACCCAAAAATGGTTGATTTTGGCCTTGAAAGGCATCCATTTTACATTCACTTGATCTCCCTTGGAATTTCATTCAATCACACTCTCATTCTCATTCAATATCTCAAGAAATTTCTCTATTTTTACAACTCTATTGAGAATTACAATAGCTAGAAACTCCATCAACTTCACTTTTTTACGTCCCACTCTTGCGAGACCTCCCTTCATCACCAGTGCGATTATGGTGACTTTTCCTAGTACGTTGCTTGCATTCTCCCTTCATCAGCCTTGAGAACCTTTGGGTGGAGGTGGTAATGCTTCACTTCTTCCTTTATGATTTGATAGAGTAGCTTTGTCTTTTGTAGTGTTCAGTGCACTTCCTTCCTTTCTTTATCATAATTTCTACTTCATTGCTTTCTAGCTATCCATGGAGGTGGAAATACCAAAGCGAGCGTTTGATTGAGGAAAACCCCTATATAACCCCAACAAATTTCACCTCTTGCTTGTGTGTAGATGGATGTGTGCATGGAGCTATCTGGTGAACTAAAATTTGAGTGAGTTGATGTTCTTCACCTTAGTTCTCATCTACTTATTTTATTATTTCTAAACTCACTATCTATACTTTATCATTTTTTTCATTCTGTCAAAATTTGTTAGCTAGGTTGTCAGTAGGTTTTTGGTAGTTTCTTTGTTGTACTTTAAATTTTATGGTTGTACGAATGCAAAGGAACTAGAGAGACTCCAACATGTGACGCTTTCATCCCAGACCCACAATGCCATCCTCAGATAGAGAGCTATTTGAGGTATAGTTCAGATTCCAAAAAATGACTCGTCTAGCCCTAACTAGATTTTCAGGTCTATAGAGTGATAGAAGTACTTCATAGTATTATTCATTCTTTATCCTCATCCCAAAACATCTATTAGAGTGAGGCAAGTTAGGGCTGCCCTCCACTCTCGGCTCTCCGTGACCTAGAGCCTTGGTGTGGTTGGTCCCTCTCTCTTACAATTTGAAAACATATCATTAGAATATAACTTTTCAAATATTCTCTCACAATCTTATTATGTTGCATTTATCACTTAATTCTACCTTAAATAAATTTCTCATAAATTAGTGTTTAACAATTACTTTAAGGTGGGGGCATATATTCTATTATGTGCTTCACCTTGTTCACACATGTTGCCTACTTAGTGATGCATTGACTTGGAACTATTGAACATTTGTGTAGTTATTAGAATTATTGGGACTATAATTTTTGGTATGGTTGACATGGGTACACATGTAGTGAAAACCGATCCTCACTAATCCTTATGCATTTCTTATTTGCTACCCTTGTAAAAATCTCACCTAGTAAATATCAAACTTCACTAGCCTATGGTGCCTTGGTTCATGATTCACCTAGAATATTTTATACATTTTTAGCTTGTGATTCATGAATCCTTGAGGTATGGATCTTAGTAAGATTTATGTGGATCTTGCTAGTCCATGATTTTCATACACTTTTTGCATTTTTTTTACATCATTTTTGTATTGTTTTTGCATCGTGTTTGTATTTTTGTTGTACATATATGACTTTTTATGTTAAGTGTCTTCGATGTGTACGATTTTTGTTTATCATGTTGCACTGTATCTATCATGCATGTTTCTTTATTTTACTTCATGTTATCTCGCCTTAGGATCTTGGATCTTGAGGGATTATGTACTCCCCCTAGATTCAATGCCATCCTATCCTTTCTATATTTGGATAATTGAACCCATCTTGACATATTTTTAATTTAGTGTGAGTCTAAGCATAATTTCATACTATCACTAAAGTGGGGGCTAAATGCAGAATAAAAAATTGTCACCCTTGAAAATTTCACACTAGGTTTTGCTCTCCTATGTGATTGGACCTAATTATACACCTAATTCCGTAATTTTGAAAATAATTTCCCATTATGAAACATTTATAAAAAAGAAATCAAACAAGGGAAATTAATATTGATGTTGACACCTTTGTACATCACTTTCATTACTTGTACATGATTAGCATTATATTTTGCATTATATCTCTTTTCTGGGAAGGAGTTTTGTCCCATGAGGTTTTCTCCTTTTCTTTGTTTGTAAGGGATTGCATCTTCATTTGTACATGGGTACCTAACATGGCCTAGTAGTTGGGACCCATCATCACTACAACATTTGCATCATAACTGCAATCCCAAGTTGCACTTATGGGGGCTATTAGTGTGAATGGTATTATTTCCTAACTAGTTATTAGTGAGGACCTATTCACATCATTAATAAGTTTACTTAGGAGTTAGTTTCCTAGGTGGCATTCTAGAAACTAGTATTTAATGGTACCATTTCTAATTAATAGGCATGTAGTTATCTAGGCATTTAATATTTCTCTCATGCATTTAAAATTATGAATTAGGCATTTAATGTTTGAAACCAAGGTGGTTATTCAACCTCCTCTCACCTTGCCTATATAAGCAAGGTTCTTGTAGATTTGTAAATCATCTCATTAGTTCAATCTCAATTCATTGTTTGATCATAATTTGATCAAGTTCTCTTCTTTCTCATGCTACAATACTTTCTTATTCATGTGGATGGTATTCTTTGTGGCTTATCCTTTGAAGTGTGGCCAACTTCATTTGGGTATTGTTCATATTTCCAACATGGTATCAAAGCATAGGCCATAGGAGATCCATCTCATATCGATAAGTTGAGCTAAGGAGACTATCACAAGCTGAAGGTTTTCATGAAGGGCTAGTTGTTCTCATTAGGGAGACAACTAATTTCTAAGGCACTTTGGGTCAAATTTGACCTTGTCGTTGTGTTCAAAGGGTTCGAAAAACCTAAGGATCGCCTACCCATTCATTGAAATTTGAATTCTTCATTTGGAGGCCATCAGAGTTTTTTTGTAGGAATATTGGAAGGGCATCGTACGGATCATACAAATTGTAGGAAAAATTTTCCTCCCCCTTGTAGAAAAAATCCACTCTCTGGTCAGCATCATATAAAATACTTCATATTCTGAGGTAAATTTATTTTTTGGTCATTTTTCAAAAAGCTCAGGTGACTATCATAAATTTGATGGCCAAATGAGTTTAATAGAAGCCCCATCATGTCTTAATTAGGCAGTATTCTTAAAATCACCATAACTTTTGACTCGAGTATTAGATTTTCACAAACAAGATATCATTAGAAAGATGGTTCCAAGTACTATCTAATGGTATAGGAATTTTTATCATATGTTCTTCCTCTAATATTTTATCACAAATTGAAGTTAGTGCTTCCTTTTGGACTCCTGAGCTCATATCTTTTCACTAGTTTTTTTGGATTTTGGAGATTCTAGCAGCATTGTGAAGGTTATTTAGAGATCTATCATTTTTTCCATATAATTTTCTTATTTTAAGCCCCAAGTACATTAGGTTGAGTTTTTTCAATTTGATGAATTTACTTGATAACTTGGACATACTCCAATTTGGAGAAAGTCTATTTGCATTGGGAGGATTCATTTTCAGTTGTGCATCATATTTTGGAGTTTCTATTTGATATTGAAGGTCAATTTATTTTTAATATTGGAGATCAATCATAGTTTTTTATGGGGTTTTCATTTCATCCTTCCTTGGCTATGATGGAAAGGGGAAGCTATAAAAAATGGAGAGATTTCATCATAAACCATCTTCAATCACTTCAATTGTTACCACATTTGTATGGTTTAGTTCCCCCTCCTAATATAGGTATCCAAAATTTTGTTTGGAGTTGCAAAAGGTATGATTTCATAGAGGTTATTGCAATGCATGTTGATGATGATATTTTGAAAGGTATTGATCATTTTGATTGTCCTCATAATCTTTGGACAAATATTTTGGAGATATATGGAGATCTTGATACTCCACCATTCCCAAATGATCATTGAAAATGTCATGTTCCTCTTCATTCTTCAAACAAGATGCCCTATGATGATAATACTATGCAGGAGCTTACAAATTTGGAATGCTTTGAATATTTAGATGAGGATATCAAGGGTTCTTCAGATGCTTCTTCTCCATCAAAGATAATTGATGTACCTTCACCTTCATTGATTGAGTCTTCCATCATTCCTATTCACGAGGACATATTCAATTTTACCGACTTGGGATCAGAGGATGGATTTTTTTTAGGTATTATAGACATGGCTAATTCTATAGGTTTGGAGGACATTCTTGAGGGGATATCTCTCCTCTATTCAGATTCTACTTTCATTCCATTGTTTCGATCTTGACTGGGGATTCTAATATTGGTGAGACTATATTGGAGGCACTTGATTCGTTTTTAGAGATTTCATATATGAGGCTTCTTCCCTCCCATTTAATTATGGAGATGGAGTTTCTTCAACATATACCATTAGATTTGTTTCTTTCTAGTAGGAGACATGTGGTTTTGATGTATGGTCTAGCCTAAGCTTGCTTGCACAACCTTTTAGAGACCTTTCCATTGTCTCCTTCCTAGAACCTGACTCCAATGGTTCTTGTTGAGCTTGGAAGACCAACCAAGCTCTTCTCCAACTCTTCTCTATGAGTTTTCAACTTTTGCTTAGCTTAGGAAGACCAACACCTTCTTTGTAACTGCTTACTCTTCCTTGGACTTAGAAGGATCTAAGTGCCAAATTCTCCATCTGACTTGAACTTCTTGTAGGGGAACTGGAGACACTAATTTCTTGCAATTCACCTCCAAATGGATGCATCTTGCTTGGTGTCCAAACTACAAATCACCTGCTTTCATGAATTTGCCTTGGATAGGCCTAATTCTCTACTAGCCTTTACCAGTCAGTTTTTGGATTTTTGCTCTTAAACTTGACAAATAACCTATCAAATAAACTTGATTTCCTGATACCCTTTTTGGACTTTTAAATCTTTACTAGGGTTTCAAACCCTTGTCTCTGTCGTACAGCTAATTCCTATATTCTTGGATTGGAGGGCTAATTCACCTATCTTCTAGGGTTTCACTATTTCTTGATTCAAATCTGCCTATGATGGATTGATGGAAGTCTCAATCCCCTTGGAATGTGAAGACCTTACCTTTCCCTTCCTGGAACTGTATGGATTCCGTACAGTGGCACCTTTCCCCTGCCTAAGTTCTCAATTTTCCTCTTCCAAACTCCTAACCGGGTAACTAACACTCGCCTAGGGTTTGATCTTGCAAAACATAGCTTGGCTCTCAAGATTTCCTACTGCTACATATTTACATTTGATTGGCTCCCATTTCATATTTCACCAATCTTAGGAAGAACGCGTGGTCAGGGTTTATGAGGGAGCCATGAAAAGTGTTACTGCTCAAAATAAAGAAAATAAGCTCTCTACAATCTACTTTAAAGATTCAAAGCAATAATCTACACTAAGAGACTTGAATGTAAGTTGAAAAATATTCACAACTATCCTATGAACACTGAGACAATGCAAAAATAGAGAATACAATGCCTTTGATACCACTGCTCAAAAACACACAGGATTTACACACAAAATATAGAAATCTGCAAACTGCCTTCTATTGCACACCACAAAATTTGATTACAAAGATAACTAACTCCTAACTACGAGTCTTCACACCTATTTGGATGCCTTCTTCCACATTCAAAGGCAGTTGATTGAGCCTTTACCCTGATTTCAAGGGATTCCCAACGCCAAGTAAGTTACATGCAGCTCCACAACTGTGGTCATGCAACTTTTACCAACATTTTGTAACTGATCAATATGTTATGATCCTAAATTTTAGGACCTCAATCTCCTTACTCTGAACCATCAACTCCCTAACTGTCCTTTGGCATCCTTTTTAACAATTATCATGTGTTTAGAACACATTCAAGGCTCCATATCTTAACATATGATGTCCTAAGTTAAACAAAGCAAAATTTAATACTAATGAAGACCTAATGAAGATTCTAGTCCTAGTGACTAACTCTTCACACACAAATGCAAGACCTTCTAAGGTCAAAATCAAACTCACAAACATGTTAACACCCTGATTTGGCCAAGATCAAGTACAAGCCAAAATTGAGCAAACCAAATTGGGGTTTAGCCTAGGAGCAGTTTGTCATCACTAAACACTCTTTTTTATTTAGACTTCTTTCAATGGTTTTGAGGACACTTCATTATGGGAGGGAAATCTAGTCTACATATATTTCTTCAATGGATGGATTATTGTATTTACTTGTACATGATTAGCGTTAGATTTTGCATTATATCTCTTTTCTAGGGAGGATTTTTGTCCCATGAGGTTTTTGAATTTTTTCTATATGTAATAAATTTCATCTTCATTTGTACATGGGTACCTATCATGGCCTAGTAGCCAAGACCCATCATCATTGAATCATTTATATAATTACACTCCCAAGTTAGACTTATGGGGGGGTGTTAGTGTGAATGGAATTATTTCATAACTAGTTATTAGTGAGGACCTATTCACATCATTAATAAGTTTACTTAGGAGTTAGTTTCCTAGGTGGAATTCTAGAAACTAGTATTAATGGGGTCATATTTCATTAATAGGCATGTAGTTATCTAGGCATTTAATATTTCTCTCATGCATTTAACATTATGCATTAGGAATTTAATATTTGCAACCAAGGTGGTTATCCAACTTCCTCTCACCTTTCCCATATAAGAAAGGCTCTTGTACATTTGTAAATCATCTCATTAGTTCAATATCAATTCATTCATTGATCATCATTTGACCAAGTTCTCTCATTTCTCATGTTGTAACACTTTCTTATTCATGTGGATGGTATTCTTTGTGGTTGATCCTTTGAAGTGTGGCCAACTTCATTTGGGTTATTGTTCATCTATTTCCAATAGTTAAATTAGGCATTTAATATTTTCCCATAACACTTTGGATCCCTAAAAAGTAGGAATCTAGTATAGGGCATAGGGGTTCCCTAGATTGCTTATTTTAGCTCCAAATTTAAGTATGTCGGTATCACTAATTTATTATTTGAAATTACAGTTTCAATTATTGGCTATCAAGATTTAATTTTTAGTAAATTATATTAGTTGTGCATATAAATACTGAAATAATGAAAAATGGGATTTTTATTTTTGTATGGTTTAGGACATAAAGCAAACACACTTACTAATCATACATTGAAGGAAAACCCTAGAGATCTCAATCTGAGATAGGCAAAGGAGAGAGAGATTTTGTAATAAGGCTTTCCTAGGGGCTGACTGTACACTAATGAGGGTTTAACCACCAAGCTAGGGCTTGGATAGATAAATGAAATGAAAAATGTAATACTTAAACCTAATGCAATGCAATATTTCAGTAAATCACCTAAAAATGCATGTAAACTAAAACAAAAAGTAGTGAGATGAAATGTGTGCACCTAGAAATCTGAAGAAGACTGAATGAAGGCATGAAAGGATAAAATTATTAATTTTAAAGCTTGCTAGGACTCATATGCAAGTCTGGGTGATTCAATCCCATATTAGGGTTTCTGGGCAAGAACTGATTGTTGCAAAAGGGGTATCTGAAACTGTGAAGATCTAGAAAATGACCTATATTGGGACTCATACGCCAAAACCGGCGTATCAATATAGTTAGTGTTTTCTAGAAATTATAAGTTTGAATTTGGTTTTCAATGTCTACTCTGTAGTTCCTAATTGATTTCCAGATCTGAAACCATTATTTGCATCTTGTAGAAGTCTTATAACGATCTTCCATGCAAGGTGACAACTTTTACAACTTTGTACACTTTGAAAATTTTCTTCAAACTTTCTCTTCAATGCGTCTTCAACCTAGACCTTCAAATCAAACACTAAAGAGAGGGAAAAATGTTGTTTTGCTAGTAAAAGGGGTTTTCCTTGGTCAAACCCCATTTTGGTAATAAAACCTTGAAATGAAATAAAATAGGAAAAGAGAATGATGAATAAACAAAATGTGATATTCCAACTAACCAAACCCTAACAATAAAGTGTTGTAAACATGTGTGAAGTAGCTCCAATGGATGTAGATCTTGACTCTTACTTCGATGTGATAGATCTTGACTTGAATGCTAGCTTGAATCATGAAACCCTACATCACAATTGTTAGCTCCAAAACAAACATGATGTATGAAGACTTTGACATGATGCTTGATGCTTGAATAATGCTCCAAATAACTTGATAATCTATCCTTGAGTGCTATTTAATGCTCTTGTAAACACTTGAATGCTCTAGTAAACTCAACTTTGCAATAAGAATGCACATTCAACTTGCTAGCTGTAAATGAGTGAAGCAAACTTGTATTTATAATTAATTATGCAAAAATTCCCAAAATTACAACACTACAATCCAACATCAAATCTAGGAGGATAAAACATTGCAAAGAATTTGAATTAATTTTTATTTTGGGTCACAAGGGACTCATATGCCCAAGGTGGTATATGAGTCCCATTAGGCATAAATTATGGGACCATTTTAAAAAATACTTAGAAAAGTGTAAAATCCATATCGAGACCCAAAACCCTAGGGGGGACCCATATGCCCAAGGTGGTGTATGAATTCCATACCACCAAATATGGGCCACACAACCTAAAAAAACCCAAATTATGATTTGATTTTGATTTGTGTCAGGATTATCCTTGAAAAGATGCATTAAACGAGGCTTACAGATGAAAAATAAGGCCAATTAAAGCATAAAGAAGCCCAATTATTTAATAAAACCCTAGAAAAGTATGAAAGTGTGTTGCAACACTTTACAACACTCTTAAATAAGGTATAAATTTTAAGTTCATTTAGTTTAGAAGGGCCCAAGACCTAATGTGAATATGTTAGACATATTACAACACTAAATCAAGGCCATGTTAGGGAGTACTTTTTCCATCATTACATCTAGCCCCCACTTTAGTGGGAGGAGGAACTTGCTTCCAACTCACACTAAAGTAGACCCATGCACACCAAGAGGGTTCCAAATGTACCAATGCTAGTAAGATAGGACAACGATGATCAAGAGGGTTGTGCAAGCCCCCAAGAACAAGGTCCTATGGAAAACCAACATAGGCAAAAAAGAACACACATGGAAATGATATAAAGACCAATAAAATGACACAAACATACACTACCAAAGACAAAGAGAAGAGAAAAACAAAATAAAAGAGTGGGGGATAAAGCTTGGACCATTTTTCCATCGCAATGTGGATCAGTTCTAGGTTGTTTGTCCAAAAAATGCATGTCACTCTGAGGCAACGAAACTTTAGGCTATCTGCTAGGTGAGTAATCCAAGAAGGTGAGACAAATACACACACGACTGGTATGCACTCACCCACATACACGAGTGGATAAGGGAAATTCTTGCCCTCATTTGGCTTCACATCAAACCATACCAAAGTTATACCTCATATTAACTTTCATAAGGCACCATGCAAAAATTAACTTTGAGCTTCATGAGGCAAGCAAAACTTTGTATGCTTGGGACTCATGAACAAACAAGATGGCTCCACAAGCATGCAAAGTGTGTTATGCAAAGAGTATTTCTTACGGGTGAACCCATAATATTGGTTTACAATCTTTTGCCAAACTAACTGGACACTAAACTGATTTTTTCTAACTAAATCTTCACTTTTGGGCACCTATAGCAGCTAAACCGTGAGGAATTTGAAGATGATGCAAACTAGTGATTTGTGACATTTTTTTCTGTAGATTCTATTTTGTTTTTTTTCAATTTTTTTGGAATTAGATTGCACTTCTTTTTCCATCTCCTTCAAAAACTAGTTTTTTCAGTAAACATCATTTTTAAGGAGTGACGCTCACTGTATAACACAACATTTTTTCCATGAAGGATAAAATTCTATTTTTTTTGAATTTAGATTTGTAACTATGATACCTAGTGCTTCCAATTGGTTTCATAGTGTTTTATTGAATACTTTTTCCTTAATCAAGTTTTAAAGTCAAACCAATTACAATTCAAACATAGGCAAACTATATAACACAACTTTTTTTGAATGTATCAAAATTCAATTTTTTTTTGTTGAATCAAATTCTTAATTATATGGTGTGCTCATATTTTTTAATTTTTTTTTATAATATTCTATTTTCCCACATGTGCAGAACAAAGAGCTTGATTTTCTATGAAAAACCTACATTCACAAGAAATAAAAATAAAATATAATAATGAATTTTTATTTTTTATAAACTATACTTTTTGGGAATCTTATTATAAGGAATACATAATGACAAAAAATAATTTTTTAATGAATTCATTTGATCCGCCAAAAGGAAATAAAAAGTGGTTTTTTATCAGCATTTTGATAGGTGTAAAGAAGACTTTGTTATAGGTATGGTTTAAAACTAGTGGGGTTATATCCAAGGGAGTTTGATCTAAGGTAGTTTGATCAAACCATCTTCAATTGGAATGCTTTAAATGGAATATTTTAAGGCTTAAATCATTATATTTTCTTAAAAAATGTCATTTCAGAAAAAATCATAATTTCCCAAAAATTGTAAACTAGTTTTGTGGGATCACCCTTACGTCATACGAGGTATTAACTTAGGGGACGGGTATGTGCAGGATCATCATGGAAAAAATAGGCCCTTAAGTTGCAAAAAAATTCAAAAAAAATCAGAGTTAGAAAATTTGACGTAAAAAATTGACTAAGTTATCTATATTATTTAAAAAATATGTAAGAATATAATATGTAGCAAATTGAATGTAGTTTCTAAACTTCTAGGTTTGTTTAAAAAAAAAATCTATTTGGTGAAAATTTGAAATTTCAATGCAGTGGTACTTAAATTTCAGGGAAAAAATAAGTAGGTGTCTGTCTGACCACCCTAACCACAATAAAATATAATATTTTTTTATAAGATTTTAGATATAAGTAGTGGACTCATGCCTCAATGTGTTGCATATTTTTTTGTAATTTTTTTTGAAGTAAATAATTAATTATGAATTTTTTATTACAACTTTTAAAAAAATATAAAAACTCGTCTGTCTAACCACCTTAACTTGGTCAAAACTTCATGAAATTCAATTTTTCTTTTTTTAATCCTATAATATGCGAAGCATAAAATGTGACACATGTTTTGGATTCAAAAAATGTGATACCATTTGAAAGCTATAGATGTTTTTCAATGAGCCTATCAATTAGGACTTTAGTCATAATTTGAATAGAAAATGAATAATAATTACTTATTAAATTCAAAGTAAAGCATAATTTATATCGGTGGAAAGTTGAGAATCTCCTTTAAAAACCCTTTTCGTTTCATCAATTTTGGGTAAAAAAATAGTTGTCAGCCACATACCTATCATATTGCAACTTTTTGGCCCATCATGATCTTACACATACTCGTACATCATGCCTAATGTATCCAAGAGAGGACTAATCAAATGATAAAAGATTCACAACTTAGGGGATGCAGTGCATTGAATCAAGCCACTTAGAGGAATGTAATATGCTAATAGAGATCAGGCTCTTGAGGGACATCACACCTAATGTCACCACAAAGTGAAAAATGCCTCATATGAAATAAGAAGACTGCACCATGAAACATGAAAAAGAAGAATGTGAAAGAATAATTCCAATGTATGCCCCCACTTTAAAGAAATTGCTAAATTCCATGTTGTGAGCAATTAATTGAAAGTAGCCAATGATAAATGTTAACAATAAAGAGGACATGAGAGCTAACTTGGAAAGCCATATGTCAAGTGATGTGTTTCCAAATAAATCTATGTTATGAGGGTATGTGCAGGATCATCATGGAAAAAATAGGCCCTTAACTAGTGAAAAATTTAGAAAAATCAGAGCTAGGCAACTTGACGTAAAAAATTGAATAAGTTATCTATATTATTTCAAAAATATTTAAGAATTTAATCTGTAGCAAATTGAATATAGTTTCTAAACTACTAGGTTTATTTTAAAAAAAATCTATTTGGTGAAAATTTGAAATTTCAATGCAGTAGCACTTAAATTTCAGGGAAAAAATAAGAGGTAGGTGTCTGTCTGACCACCCTAACCACAATAAAATGATAATATTTTTTATAAGATTTTAGATATAAGTAGAGGAATCATGTCCCGATGTGATGCATATTTTTTTGTAATTTTTTCCAATTAAATAGTTAATTATGATTTTTTATTACAACTTTTAAAAATTATAAAAACTTGTATGTCTAACCACCTTAACTTGGTCAAAACTTCATGATTTTTTTTTTTAATCCTATAGTATGTGAAGCATAGAATGTGATGCATGTTTCTGATTCAAAAAATGTGATACCATTTGAAAGCTATAGATTTTTTTCAATTAGCCTATCATTTAGGACTTTAGTCATAATTCAAATAAAAAATGAATAATAATTATTTATTAAATTCAAAGTAAAACATAATTTATATTGGTGAAAGCTAAGAATCTCCTTTAAAAACCCCTTTCGTTTCATCAATTTTGGATTAGAAAAAATTCGTCAGCCACATACCCTACATATACCCATCATATTGCAAATTTTTGCCCCATCATTATCTTGCACATACCCATGAAAAAGAAAAGGGAGGGGTCACCCCCAAAATGAAACTCCAAACACATAAGGGATCTATGGATTTAGGGTGAGTATGTTCATGCTACAATGTTTTTAGAGAGCTCAAAATTATCATCATTCCTGAAATAGACATAGAACTGGATGAATGACACAAAGACAGTAAAACAAAAAAAACCTTTTGGGTCAACATGGAAGAAACATGAATTTCTTGATGCCTTGTGTCATCCCTAAAAGGAAAACAAAATATAAAGAAAAGATACAAGAAAGGATTTTTGGTCAACATGGAAGAGACATGAATGTCTCGATGCGCTGTATCATCTCCAAAAGGAAAACACAAGAAAAGATACAAGGATAGCTTTTGGGTCAAAATGGAAGAGACATGAATGTGTCGACCCCTTGCGTCACCAATAAAAGGAAACACAAGACCAATGAAAAGATAAATGGAAAAGCTAAAATATTTATGACATAGAGAAGAATGAAGGTTCAAATAGAGAAATGCCACAAAGAGAGAAAATAATGTCTTGGGGAATCACATTAAGCACATGCAATCACACAAAATGCAATGAAAAATAAATAATGAAAAAGACTAGGAATGCACATGTGAGTCAACCTAAATTAGGTCGTCCACATTCTAATCATGTTCATTATATGTCAAAGGCAGGCAACTAGCCAAAGGGACAATGACAAATGCATTACTAGGACAAGGCTATATAATTCTTGCTTCCATTGAGTGGAAGACAATAATGAGCTGATGTAGGTGATGGTAAAGGTCATGTAATGGTGAGAATACAAGATTCTACAACTATTACATGACAAGGGGTGGAAGGGTCCAACTTTAAGGGACTATTTCTATGATTTCAAATTACTAGAGGATCCTTATTAAAGTACCACACTCATCAGTAAGATTTCCAAGAGTTTGATGGCATGCACAATACTTCATGTTAACTGTAGGAAGTTTTCTTCTAGTAGGGGGTGGTAATTTAAGTTGACCTATGTTTATAAGGTGTTCCATCTGTCATTCAATTTCTATTTGAGTATGTATGAAAGGTAATGGTTTGAGCTTGTAAGGTCTTTTATTTTTACTAGATTTACTAACTTCTTGAGTTGATTATTGAGGAGGACCTAAGAGGATATTTTCATCCTTAGCATCGTTATGAATCATTGGTTGTTCTTTAGGAAGGAGGATACTTATATCAGGGGAGGATCTTGATATCATAACCCTTTGGTACTTTCAATTGGTATTAGCTCTAAGAGTTGATGAATTTCATGTTCACTTGTTCTATCAAATCCTTGTTTACTCAAGATTGTGAATCCTTTTCCATATGTCTCTTCCAGGTTGATGGGGGTGTTGGGCACTTTATTAACATAGAATGATTTAGTGTTTTCTTGATTAGAGGAACTAGGTTCACCTACTATAGGGAACTAAGGTTCAATTCTTGTCTTAGTTTTAGGATGTAAGTAACCAAACATCTCAAGTGGTGGTATTATAGGGGGTATTGGTTGTTTCATTGATGGATAAAAGATGTGTTAGTTTCAAGTTTGTTAAGGAAATTGTTTAGGAATTCATTCATGTTGTGACCATCTTCTCCAATGATTTCAACATCATGAGGAGGAAATGCATTAGGATTTGAGTGAGCATGAGTAAGTTCAATATAATTATGGTCATTTCCAAAAGCACGACTTGACACATCCACTAAGGAATTCAAGGACATCCATAATTTACCAAGCACATATCCATGATGAAATGTATTGCAAATTTCAAATTCTAAACTATATGCAACAATGTGAAATGAAATTTTCTAGATGAAAATTTGAATTTAATCAATGCATAAGATGAACTAAGTTAAACTAGATGCAATGAATTGAATGAAACAAAAAAATTCTAAAATGAAACAAAAAGTTATTAACAACAAACAGGAGTTCAGAAACAGGGAATTTAATTATGTAAAATGTAGTTAAAAATCTGCACTGGGACTAAATCGCCCAAAGGGGCATATGAGTTCTAGTTGGTTTTCTAAAAAAACATTAGAAAATTTTAAGTGATTTTTATGATTTTCTATGTTGTATGATCTATAACCTAAATGCAAATGCAATTTTTATAATCTGATTTTCAATGATTTGAGATGCAAAATTGCAATCTATATGCGTTGTCACTAATGCAAAAATTAAAAACCCTAGAATGTCAATTAACTAATGCAAACCTTAATGCACTGTTAATGCAAGAAAAATCTAGGATGATGATGCACTCCAAATTAGAATTATGATGTTCTAAATGCACGCTGACTAAAATGAAACAATGGAAAAATGGTTTTTCTTTAGTATTGTTTAGGATATAGAGAAAACACACTTCCCAATCATTTCATTGAAGGAAAACCCTAGATATCTCAATATAAGATAGGAAAAGGAGATAGAGATATTGCAATAGGGTTGTCCTAGGATCTAATTGTACACTAGTGAGGGGTTCACCACCAAGCTAGGGCTTGGAAAGAAAAATGAAATGCAAAATTTAATACTTAAAACTAATGCAATGTAATCTTTCACTAAATGAGCTAAAAATGCATGCAAAATAGAACATAATGTAGAGAGATGAAATGTGTGCACCTAGAAATATGAAGAAGGATGGATGAAGGGATGAAATGCTAAAAATACTAATTTTAAAGCATACTAGGACTCATACACCAGTCTAGGCAATTTAAACCCAGATTAGGGTTTCTGGGAGAGAACTAATTTTTGGAAAAAGGGTATCTAGAATTGTAAAGATCTGGAAAATGACCTATACTACAAGTCATATGCCAAAACTAGAGTATCAGTCTAGCTAGGGTTTTCTAGAAATTCCTAGCTTGAATTTGGTCTTCAATGTCTACTATGTACTTCCTAATTGATTTCCATATCTGAAACAATGATTTGCAGCCTATAGACGTCTTGCAATGATCTTCAATGCAAGGTGCCAATTTTGACAACTTTGAACAATTTGAAAACTTTCTCCAAACTTGGTCTTCAATGTGTCTTCAACCTAGACCTTCAAATCACACACTAAAGAGAGGGAAAAAAATGTTGTTTTTTTAGTAGAAATGGGTTTGACCATGTCAAACCCCGTTTTGGTAATCAAACGTTGAAATGAAATAAAATAGGAAATGAGAATGATGAATGAAAAAAATGTGATGTTTCAACTCACCATACCCTAACAATAAAGTGTTGTAAACATGTGTGAAGTGGCTCCAATGGAAGTTGATCTCGACTCTTTCTTGGATGTGATAGATCTTGACTTAAATGCTAGCTTGAATCATGAAACCCTACATCACAATTGTTACCTCCAAAAAAAACATGATGTATGAAGAATTTGACATGATTCTTGATGCTTGAATAATTATCTAAATCACTTGATAATATGCTTTTATAAGAACTTGAATTCTCTTGTGAACTCAACTTTGTTATAATAATGCTCATTCAACTTGCTAGGTGTAGAATGAGTGTAGAAACTTGTATTTATACTTAATTATGCAAAAATTCCTGAAATTATAACACTACAAGCCGACATAAAATCTAGGAGGATAAAATACTGCCAAATTTTTTTGTAAATTTTGATTTTGGGCCACATGGGACTCATACACCCAAGGTGGTGTATGAGTCCCATTAGGCATAAATTATGGGACCATTTTAAAAAATTCTTAGAAAGGTGTAAAATCTAGATCGAGATCCAAAATCGTAGTTGGGACATATACACCCAAGGTGGCATATGAGTCCCAGACCAACAAATTTGGGCCACACAACCTAAAAAACCCTAAATTATGATTGGATGCTGATTTGTGTCAGGATTATCCTCAAAAAGATGCATTAAATAGGGCTTGTGGATGAAAAATAAGGCCAATTAAAGCATAAAGGAGCCCAATTATTTAATAAAACCCTAGAAAAGTGTGAAAGTGTGTTGCAACACTTTAAAACACTCTTAAATAAGGTACAATTAAGTTTGTTTATTTCACAAGGGCCCAAGACCTAATGTGAATATGTTAGACATATTACAACACTAAATCAAGGCCATGTTAGGGAGTACTTTTTCCGTCATTACAAATACATAGTATTTTTTATAATTTTAATGAGCAAAGGAAAAATGAAGAAATTATTGAGAAAAACTATTGAGGAAAATACTTCAAAAATCAATTCAAGACCAATCAAGAGCTGAATTTTCAAGATTATTGTGGTAGTTTTTCATCCAAGCATCATGTCAAGTTTTATGTGAGTTTTGTTCATGTTTCACATGCATTTCCTAGTTTGGAAATAACACTTTTAGGTCTTCAAATCAAATCAAGTAAAAAAAAAATAATATTTGAAGGTGATGAGGATGAATTAAATCCATCAAAGAGATCAATTTTGACTAGTGAGTTGTAGTAAACTGTCAATTCATTACTTAAATATCATTTATCCTCTATCCCTCAAAATGATGAGCTCTCTTTTATCAACTATGCCATTATGTAGGTAGAAATACCAACACGGGGTTTGAATTAGGACAACACCCATATGGCACAACACTTCCCCTCATTTCATGTGTGTAGGTTATATATCTAAAGTGAATTGGAGGATTGAAGGATATTTGTTCATTCATGCACTCAAACCCTACAATTTGACAAGTCATGGAATTTGCATTTTCTCACCAATAGACGTTGTTGTGAAAATCAAACTTGAAAGCTCGAGAAGCTAGAAACTAGGGACCTCAGAACTATGAAAGAAGTTTTAGGATGCATCTCCTTAGTATATGGCATCCTTGTGCCTTGGACCACCCAAATCTCTCTCAAATTCAAGTCCTAGGTGCATTAGTGTCTACCTTCTTCAATTTTGGAACTCAAATTTGTTTGTTTGTTTTTAGTTTAATATCTAAAACCCTCGAACCCCCTTCCAAAATAAATTCAAATACAAGGATATTTGACTCACCTTCTAGGTTGTAAGTCAATCTCATACCCTTGACAATTTTCATTCCCATGTTTAGTTGAGAAGGCTTTATCTTGGTGATCTAGGTATTAGACCTTGGATCCCTTTTCCGCCAAAAAAAGAATTAGGGTGGGGGATAGAGAGAGACAAGTATGGTGGGAGAGATAAAGGGAGGGGTTTGTGGAAAGAGGTAGGGTTGGAGGCCTGGGGGGATAAGGGAGATAGAGAGAAGTAAAGAGGGATGGAGGTAGGGAGGGACGTGTTGGTGCCCAAATCAATAGATCCACTAAATCCTAGAAGTAAGCCACATTTCATGCTCAGATCTAGTGTAGGATTTGGCCAACGAACAAGAAATGAGATTGGAACACATTACCCCTACACTTCAGGCTCTATATGACCTAGAGGGAAACCCTTTTAGCAACACCTAAAGATTCATACACACACTCGATAGGGTATTACTTGACAAATACTGCTCTCACAATAATATGCTAAGAAACATGAAATATCACTAAACATTGGCTAAAATATTGGGTAACATTCATTAACTAGCATGGAGAACAAGGAAAATACCAATAACTAGTAAAATATGAAAAAATAGAATTGGATGGTCTAAAAGTTTTTGAACTAGATTTGGGAAATACCATAGATTAGTGCCCAATCCTAAGGCATGGAGTCAAATCTAAGATCATGAATGAAAATTTAAACAACTTATCTCAAACAAGTAGCCCTTTGACATTAATGACTTACATTAATGTAACCTCTCATATTATTCTATAATTATACTTAAAAATCCATTTCATTTCATCGAACCCACAGTAATCTACATACAAAATTTAATTCTTTGCTTGAAGAATCCCATACACAAATCACACAATTACTAAAAGATTGCAATGAAAAATCAACACATTCTTGATATATTTAATCCATATGCAATTTGAGAATACAAAATGGAGACAAATTCTACAATATTTTCATTAATATGTTTAAACTAATCGACACTATTGTAGAAATTTGTACATTCATTCACTGTAAACAAAACTCTACCTCCCGACTAAGCATTTTCTATTTTCTTTTTCTAAACCAAAAGTTCAGAACCCCTACAAATGAGAAAGAAAGAAAAGATATAGAAGAAGAATCCCTAAAATGAATCCATGGAAGACAAATGGCATCTTGATCTCCATCTGATTAATAATTGTTTCTGCACTTGAAAAATCCTCTTATGCAATTTGATTCACACCTCCTTGTTTGCCCTTTCCTTTTTCTACTTTGCAACTAAAAATTTTCTCTTTTCTGTGAAGAGATATCATTCATCTCCACCAACTGTAGAAAATCCCACCTCTTACTATCATTTTGTAGTGGGTATGTGTAGGATCATCATGGAAAAAATAGGCCCTTAAGTGGCAAAAAATTTAGAAAAATCAGAGTTAGGCAACTTGACATAAAAATTTGAATAAGTTATCTATATTATTTCAAAAATATTTAAGAATACAATCTATAGAAAATTGAATGTAGTTTCTAAACTACTAAGTTTGTTTAAAGAAAAAAAAAATCTATTCGGTGAAAATTTAAAGTTTCAATGCAGTGGTACTTAAATTTCAGGGAAAAAATAAGAAGTAGGTGTCTCTGACCACCCTAACCACAATAAAATGATAATATTTTTTTATAAGATTTTAGATATAAGTAGATGACTCATGCTACGATGTGATGCATATTTTTTTATAATTTTTTCTAAGTAAATAATTAATTATGAAATTTTTATTAAAAATTTTAAAAAATATAAAACGGTATGTCTAACCACCTTAACTTGGTCAAAACTTCATGAAATTCAAATTTTCTTTTTTTAATCCTATAGTATGCGAATCATAGAATGTGACACATGTTTTGGATTCAAAAAATGTGATACCATTTGAAAGCTATAGATGTTTTTCAATGAGCCTATCAATTAGGACTTTAATCGTAATTTGAATAGAAAATGAATAATAATTAATTATTAAATTCAAATTAAAGCATAATTTATATGAGTGGAAAGCTGAGAATATCCTTTAAAAATCCTTTTTCATTTCATCAATTTTGGGTAAAAAAATAGTCGTCAGCCACATACCCATCATATTGCCACTTTTTGGCCCATCATGATCCTACACATACCCTAGTTGCAAATATCTGTTATCACTTTCCAAGCCCTTCACTTTGAAATTTACCTTGACCATGAAAAACTTTCACCTCATTTTACACTGCATAAAAAAAATATTTCTTCTACTATGAAAATTTCTTTCACTTTGCTATCCCCTATAAACAATTTTGTCTTTATCATGAAAGTTTCATTACCCACTTCATTTATCACCAACAACTAAATTTTTTTTTTCCTAAAATGAATGATTCCATTCATTTTATCAGGCTACCAAAAACCCCTATACTCACATGCTTTTATCTTTCAATATTTTCACACCCAACAAATAGTTTTTGCTTTCATAAATATGAGAACTTTAAAATTTTATCGGGTTGTTTGAAATATTTCACCTGTTCCCCTTGCATTTGGTTATTCTCACCTGACTTCTTTTCTTTGCACTTAATTTTAAAATATTTTCCTTTTAAAAGTGAAACCACTTAGTTCTTTCATCAGTCAATAAATTTTTGTGCCCGTGCGTAATCACTTTTCACCTTATGTTAAATTTTATTTTCCTTTAAACAATGAAATCCCCAAGTCATTCTATTGAGCAACATTTTTAATTTACCACCAAAGGTCACACTTTGAGCAATGCATAAAAAAATATTATCAGGCCCAACACGTACCATCCCACCAATTCCTACTCCCATGCTGCTTTCCTCTTTTGGTAGCATGGAGACCCATGGTCTGGTGGGAAAACCTTCTCCTCCCCACTTCTTCGTGCCCTCATGTTGACATTAGCCCTGGCTCCAGTGGGTGGGAGAGGAAATCCTACCTCTATTTCTATTAGGAATAAGAAAATGTTCACAGTGGTCAATATGCAACTCCACCCTCCATTCATCAAATCCAAGCCCGAAATTTATGGGCACCAACCATACTACTCTTCATTATGTTCTTTTACAATATTTCCATGTTCTCTTTCACAATTCATTCGAGCTAGGTATACAAAAATTAGGGTTTGATGCAAAGTAAAAACTCCTTGAACTGATTTTGCTATATTCTCTCTATAGGTGCAAGTTGTTCTTGTGCACAATAAACCTGTGCTAGCTTTACCCATGCCTCATACATTTGGATAAATATGTTTATGGAAGCCACACCATGTAACTATGTAAAAATGTTTTGAAATATCAAAAAGACCCCTTCTAACGCATGCAGTGGCTGCCCCATCTCTAGTGCAAACATTCCCAAGTCTTTTCCACAAAATAGTTCACTAGCCATCTCAAGATATGTTTCCTTTGTTTTGGTGCAGCTTTAGTTTCTTCTTTTTGCATCGAGCCATTCATAATGTGTTTGAAATCTTTATCCCATTGAAAATGTGATGCCTCATGTTTTGGATTCCTTCTTTGATTGTTACAAGCTATAGAATAATCCCAACTTTCAAGTGACTTTAAATTATGAGAATGCTTCACATCTACTTCACTATGTGTAGCATCAAATATTTCTCTTGCTTTGATCCATTCGCTTGTACAACTTCCTTACAAAACAATTCATGGGCCTACTTAAGATGTGGAGTCCCTTTATATAGACCCATCTTCCTACTATGTAAATACTTCCTTTGTAATGTCAAATTGGCATACCTAGATATCATGGTGGATGTTTCAAGAATTGAAAAATACTAGAAGATGGTCTTAGTTGAGTTTCACTTTGCATTGAGTTCAAACCAACACTAGATACATTTTGTATTGTGTTGTGAGTTGATTGAAAACTAGCATGTAGATGGGCTACATCTGAATTTTGAGATTGTGTGCATGGTTGCAATGTATTGTGCTCTTGGGTCACTATTGCTTCTATTCATGAAACTGGCAGCAACCGAGTACCAACATATATATTAGGACTTGTATTTTGTAATTGTAGGAACATTTTTCTACTATATGACTTACACAAATAATTCAAATCCTTAGCAGTAAGGTTTTCACCAGTAGGTCAAGTATTACAGATAGCAATTAACCTATCTTGATAGTCATGAATAAAGGTAATGTGTGTAGTAAGTGAAACATTTGAACTGGCAAAGCTGGTCAGTAATTTTGAAATATCAAAAACTTCTCTGGGACCATCCCAGTCAGTGGAAACACTGTACAAAGCACTTTGCTAGCCTTCTCAAGAGGTGCTAGCAGGTTCTTTGGATCCCATCCTCATAATGCACATGGCTCATTAATTTCTTGAGGGTTCGCTCCATAAGTAAAGGATCCACTACCTTATGAAGAAATCCCCATAAAACATCTTGTATTAATAGATGTGGATAGTGTAGGTCTTCCTTTGCACACATATTATGTGCTATATTCCAGTCTATTTTCTCATAAGGAATTATGTGGAGCTCCTTTCTTAAAAACATAATAGCATTTGATATATGTCCCACAAGTCTCTTCATATATAAATATAATATTCTAAAATAAACCATTCGAAGATAAAACCACATTTCCCCAAATGGACCAAAAGAAAATAATGAAGAAGTTATATCTTTGGAGGAAATGGATTGTTTCAAGACTAATCAAATACTCCAAGAATAGAAAGCCACATTTTTCTATGAAGGTATTGCAGTAGCACCACCATGGTCCAAAATCCATGCAAGACTTTGAATGTTTGATTGACTTTATTTATTACAAGAGGATAATTGGAATGAGAAAAATGTTTTTGAACTCTGTTTATAAGCCTCACCAACAACACTTGTGTGACACATGTCGGGTCCCCATGTGGGCCCAACTAACTTTTTTGTATTTTTTGAAACAAATTTTTCCCTAAATTGACTTGAAACTATTTCTACATGCTTTTGGCATGAATAAATGAAGTGTTTTGTCATTAAAATTTTCTTTCTAGCATATTTTCATAGCGATCAAAACTAGCCCAGTGGCATGAATCGCAATGGAAAACTAGTCAAAAAACCTCTTGGAGTCATGAAAATTGATAGGAATGTAAACATTTGAATTTAAAAATCAGTGCAATGGCTTAGAAAAGTTCGTTCTAAGGTGCAAGATACTTAATACCAAAGTGGCTCACTCAGACTTTTCTGCAACTGCACTTGTCCAAAACCAATTAGGGCTCACCAAGTCACCTCAAAAAAATATCAAATCATCTCCTAGGAAGCTACCACTAGAAACATTAGATCATTTAGGTCCATTGAGTATGTGTGCAAGAGGGATTTCTTTCAATCCACATTCTTCAAAAGATATTTAAGGTCAAACTTGACCTCCTTGAAATATTCTAGAAATGGAAATGTAAAAACTAAACAAACTGCATTTGCTTTTGACCTAGTAAAAATATCAAACTTAATCCTAATACACTGAAGCTTGACTAGGGAGCATATTAATATGAGGGGAATGTAGAAAACCAATCCATTTTCCATGACAATCATCTAGTTGTGAAATATCAGTCTGAATAAGAGGCCACTTCGTAGGCCTGAGAGTATGCAAACAAAAAAATAGTCCTAGAACCCTCCAACTTTTCTCTTCAAAACCCTATGAAATCTCATCATGGAAAGCTAAAATTAGACATACATGATCACATATGTTAGATGAATATACTCAACAAGGGATTTGGTATGAAAGTCAACTAGCTCCGAATTACGAACCTCGAAAGTAGGTCACTAGGGTAGATTTTTTAGGGGCATTTATGAGTGTGCAAATCAAAATTTCACATCATGGGCACTTCAAATTTGTAAGTTCCATCAATGGATCTTTATGGGGATGTTTGTTCCTCAGTGAATAGAGCAATATTTTAGAATCTTCTAGGAGAGCAGATCAAGTGCTAGGATCATTGGGCAACAAAGTCTCTTTATTTCAATTGTTAACTTCACTTGGTGGCCCCAAACCACCAAATGAAAAAGGGAAGTCAATTTTTTCCTCTATCAAACACCAATCTATTGAAGGAACTAATTTCCCTCAACCCACACTTACCTCTACAATAACACTGCAACAAGTATAGCCCTCTTCTTACAAGCATAAATATCTTATTACCACTGAAATATGCCTAATTACAAACATTGCCACTAACCTTTCTCACAAATTTTCTAAGCATACCATTGCTAATGTAATCTGTCATTCTACATTGTATACCCAGGCATAAACTAAAAATTTTCATCATCACATGACACACATGTGTTATATTCATCAATAAAACATGTTCATATAAAAAATAACATTCCTTTCTCTTCATCTTATTGTCATGCTCCATCAAAATATCCCCAATTAAACTGGATCCTCGAAGTGTTCATACTCTTCCAAGTAGTTGGCATCATGATACTCATCCTTACCTACAACATCTATATCAAATGCAAAACATTCATAGGAAATTCCCTCAAGGAGCTCGTTAATGTGTTTCTTTTTTTTATTAAGGCCACATTCTAACCCTATATCAGATGCATCATCAGAGTTCTCAACAAAGAGTGGATTATCTTTCCACAAATAAGGATCATCATTTCTATTAACAAATGAATATGGAAGCTCATCCAATAAGGGGTTTTCCATTACATTCATTTTTGACACAAATATTTTTTCCTCCTCCTCATGGAGTTCCAAATCTTCTCTAGTGTAATTATATTCTAAAACACCATAGTCAGTGTCCTCTTCATAGGCATAATCACAATCAGCCCTGAACTCACAACAACCAATAGTTATCTTTCATTTCATCCTCTGATTGTTCAATACACATAATCTGAGATAGTATGGTCAGAAAGCTCTTCAAATCAATTGCTCAGTCTTATATCTTCCATAGGAATATATTTACTAGGATCCTCAAAAGAATTGAAACCACACATTTTATTTGCTTGATTGCGGTATGCATTTTCAACATATGCTCTACTATCTTCTTCATCATGTGATACTTGACTGCTTGACTCATATAGGACAACAACATCATTATCATTGCAAATTGAAAATATAATAACCTTTTGATGATCATCTCTAATCTTTTCAAAAGAATAAATGCATTCACACACTTGGTCAAGCCTAACAGGCTTCAACTCCTTTGGTAGAGCACTCAAACCTGGTTCATAAGATTCATAAAATAAATCAATGCATTCTAAATCTTTAGGTTTGTGACACTTAGGAATTGTAGATAGGGTATCCATAAATATTGCATAGAGATCATATGGTAATTCTCTTGCATTTCTCCTTATGAAAAAGAGGGCTTGAACAAAGATCATAGGATCACAAATGCATGCAAATTCTTGACAATTTGTTTGGGGCTCTATGTGATTAACATTATAGAATGATGTATAAGCTGAAATAATAGGAGTGTAAGTGCTTTGACATTCATTTTCAATTTCTGACTTACACCTTTCATCAACATTTGGTGTCTCAAGATAGCAAACACTTGCAGACAAATAACTCCTTTGCATCCCATATTTTTGGTTGTTTTCAATGTTCATGGCTATCCCATAGGCTTGATGCAAGTTTGTAGGATCCTTATCTCTTAATAGGTAGCTCATCTCATTATCAAATGTACCCAGGTATACAACCAAACACACTACATCACTTAATCTCATTATCCAATGCACCCAAGTATACAACTAAACACACTATATCACTTAGTCTCATACCTTTAGAAATATCCCTCAATGTTTTAGAAAATATCCAGTTAAATGTTGGAACCAACTCGTCCTTTCCTTTCTCAATGCTCATAAATTTATTGATCATAGAAGTAGCATTGATTCTTTCACCAAATTGCTCCATGAACACTGCTCTGAACTCCTCCCAAGAGTAGATAAAGCATGTTGGTAAATAGGAGAACTGATCTCTTGCATCTCCTTTCAAAGACTGAAAAAACAACCTCATGATTAAATCCTCAGGTTCAACTTCATAATCATCCATTAGATTATTGAATTCTTGTAGATGCTTATTAGTTGATTCAAATTCCTCACCATTGAATTTTGGTAAGTATTCCCTAAGTTTAGATGGTAGGACATTTGGGAAACCAAAAATTCCATCAAAATTTATGGCCCTGTACCTTTCAATGCTAAAACTTCTTTTATTAAATGACATTGGCTATAGACTATGCATTGTTACATTTGGGTCCACACAAGGATGCATAGGTTAATGATACATTTTCTTATACCTTTACAAGCCTTTTCCTATTAACTTTGCAGTTACAAAGGGAAACTCAAACTCCTTTTACAACATTATCTTAAGCTTTTACAATGCAAATTTCTATCTTAACTTGTTTAAGATCTTCTAAAAGAGTTTCTTCAAAAATATTGCATTATTTACTTCACAATAGAGGTTGTAAATTGTAATAGAAGTATGCAAAATAATCACTACTATTCCCTTTCTTAGTGCTTAATTTCACTTAGTAAGGAACAAAAATTTTCAAGACTTTCAAATATGGTTTTCACATACAAATTTATCTTTCCTAACAATCAAAAAATGAAAAATACCTGGATATGTTATAGCTATTCTGAATTCTTCATCTTGACTAGAAATTGTTGTAGATCTAAAACTTTCTTCACATCTTCAGTAGGATCTTTAGACAGAGTCATGACCTCTCTTCATAGAGGACTGAACTTCAAGCAATATGAAGCTCCTTCAAAGATGAATTTCTTTTTAGGTCTTCTCCAACAACAAAGTCATACATAAATTCATTTAAATTTGCTGCAACAAAACCACTTCTAGGTATGAAAACTTCTCAATATTTGAACTATATTTTTAGACTCACCATATTCTTGACTCTTTCTAAATGGATACTCCTCTAATTATCCCCAACAAATTTGCTAATCTATTGGTGCCCTAATCAACAAATCCACTAAATCCTAGAAGTAAGCCACATTTTATGCTCAGATCTAGTGTAGGATTTGGCCAACAAATAGGAAATGAGATCGTAACAAATTTCCCCTACACTTCAGGCTCTGTAGGACCTAGGGGGTGACCCTTTTAGCAACACCTAAATATTTATACACACACTCAACATGGTATTACTTAACATATAATGCTCTCATAAGAATATGCCAAGAAACATGAAATATCACTCAACATTGGCTAAAATATTGGGCAACTTTCATTAACTAGCATGGAGAACAAGGTAAATACCAATAACCAATAAAATAAGAAAAAACAAATTTGAATGGTCTAAAAGTTTCTAAACTAGATTTGGGTAATATCATAGATCAGTGCCCAATCCTAAGGCATGGAGTCAAATCTAAGATCATGAATGTAAATTTAAACAAAAAATTATCTCAAACTAGTGTCTCTTTAACATTAATGCCTTACATTAATGTAACCTCTCATATTATTGAATAATTATAATTAAAAATCCATTTCATTCCCTCAAACCCACAGTAAACTGCATACAAAATTTAATTCTTTTCTTGAAGAAACCCATACACAAATCACACAATTACAAAAATATTGCAATAGAAAATCAACATATTCTTGATATATTTAATAATCCATATGCAATTTGAAAATACAAAATGGAGACAACTTCTGCAATATTTTCATTAGTATGTTCAAATTAATTAACACTACGATAGAAATATGTACATTCATTCATTGTAAACAAAACTCCAACTCCCATTTAAGCATTTTCTCTTTTATTTTTCTAAACCAAAAGTTGAGAACCCCTACAAATGAGAAAGAAAGAAAAGATATAGAAGAAGAAGAAGCCCTAAAATGAATTTGTGGAAGACACATGGCATCTTGATCTCCATCTAATTAATAACTATTTTTGCACTTGAAGAATCCTCATATGCAATTTGATTCACACCTCCTTGCTTTCCCTTGCCTAAGCTTTCTACTTTGCAACAAAAAAAAAATCTTTTCTATGAAGAGCCATCATTCATCTCCACTAACTATAGAAAACCCACCTCTTATTCCTTGATTGTGAAAAACCTTCACCTCATTTTACCCTGCATCAGAAAATATTTATTTTATTGTGAAAATTTCTTTCACTTTGCTCGCCCCTATAAACAATTTTGTCTTTATCGTGAAAGTTTCATTCCCCTCTTCATTTATCACCTGTAGTTGAAAACTAAATTTTCCTAACATGAATGCCTCCATTCATTTTATTGGACTACCAAGATCCCCTCTATTTATGCTTTTATCTTTTAATATTTTCACACCCAAAAAATAGTTTTTACTTTCATAAATATGAGAACATTAAAATTTTATTAGGCTATTTAAAATATCTCACCCAGTCCCCTTTCATTTAGTTATTCTCACCTGAGTTTTTTACTTTATACTTTATTTTAAAATATTTTCCTTTTAAAGGTGAAACCACTTAATTATCTCATTGGGCCATAAAATATTTTCCCCATGCATAATAACTTTTCACCTTATATTAAAATCTATTTTCCTCTAAAAAAAATGAAATCCCCAAGTCATTCAATTGGGCAACATTTTTAATTTACCACCAAAGGTCACACTTTGAGCAATGCATCAAACAAAATTATCAAGCCCACCACGTGCCATCCCACCAATCCTCGCTCTCCCATTTCTTTCATCTTACGATAGCATGGAGACCCATAGGATGGTGGGAAAACCTTATCCTCCCCACTTCCCTACACTCTCATGTTGATGTTAGCCCTGGCTCTTGTAGGCGGGTGAGGAAAGCCTACCTCTATTTCTATTGGGCATAAGCAAATGTTCACGGTGGTCAATTTGCAACTCCCCCTTCGATTCATCAAAGCCATGATTGAAATTTGTGGTCACCAACCATATTTCTCTTCATTATATTCTTTTACATCCTTTTGATGTTCTCTCTCATAGTGAAATTAAACTAGGTATACATAAATTAGGGTTTGATGCAAAGCAAAAACTCCTTCAAGTGATTTTGCTACATTCTCTCTACAGGCACAAGCTATTCCTATGAACAGTAAATCTGTGCTAGGTTTACCTGTGCCTCATACATTTGAATAAAGATGTTTATGGCAGCCACACCATGTAACTATGTAAAATTATTTTGAAATATCAAAAAGACCCCTTCTAACATGCAAGGTAGATGGCCCATCTGCAACAAAAAAATTCCCACATCTCTGCCACAAAACAGTTAGCCATCCCAAGATATGTTGCCTTCATTTTGGTGTAGCTTTAGTTTCTTCTTTTTACATTGAGCTAGTAATAGTGTTTTTGAAATATCTATCCCATTGAAAATGTGATGCCTCGTGCTTTGGATTCCTTCTCTGATGGTGACAAGCTACATAATAGTCCCAACTTTCAAGTGACTTTCAATTATGAGATTGTTTTGCATCTAATTCACTATGTGTAACATCAAATATTTCTATTGGTTTGATCCATTTGCTTGTGCAAATGCCTTACAAATAGTTCACAAGCCTTCTTAAGATGCACAATCCCTTTCTTTAGATCCATCTTCCTACTGTGTAAATACTTCCTTTCCAATGTCAAATTGTACCACCTAGATATCATTGTGGCTTCTTCAAGAATTGAGAAAAACCAGAAGATGGTCTTAGTTGATTTTCACTTTGCATTGAGTTCAAACCAGCACTAGATACATTTTCTAATGTGTTGTGAGTTGATTGAGAACCAACATCTAGATGGGATACACCTACATTTTGAGATCATAAGCATGGTTGGCATTGTATTGTGCTCTTGGCTCACTATTGATTCTATTAATGAAACTTATAGCAACAGAGTACCAGCATATATATATCAAGACTTGTCTTCTGTAATGGTAGGAACATTTTGTTGTTGTCTAACTTACTCAAATAATTCAAATCCCTAGCAGTAAGGTTTTCACTAGCAGGTCGAGAAGAAAAGACAACAATTGAGCTATATTGATAGTCATGAATAGAGGTAATGCATGTAGTAAGTGTAACATTTGAGCTGGCAAAGCTAGTGGGTAATTTGGAAGTATCAAACACTTCTCTGGGACCATCCGGGTAAGTGGAAACACTCTATTATGCGATTTTCTAGCCTTCTCAAGAGGTGCTACCACATTCTTTGGATCCCATCCTCATAATGTACATGCTTCATTATTGTTATGAGGTCCTGCTCAATAAGTAAAGGCTCCACTACCTTATGAAGAGATCCACATAGAACATCTTGTAGTAGTAGATGTGGATAGTGTAGTTCTTCCTTTGTACACATATTACATGTTATATTCTATTCTATTTTCTCATAAGGCATTGTGTAGAGCTCCTTTCTTAAAGACATAATAGTATTTGATATATGTCCTACAAATATACACCCATACAAATATAATATTGGAAAATAAACCATTCAACGGTGACACCACATTTCCCCCAGATGGACCAAAAAAAATAAGGAAGAAGTTATATCTCTGGAGGCAGTGGTTTTTTTCAAGACCAATCAAATACTCCAAGCACAGAAAGCCACATTTTTCCATGAAGGTATTGCAGTAGCACCACCATGGTACAAAATCCATGCACACCCCTTTTCCATTGCTCTTGATTCTTTAAGTGTATGATTCCTACAAGAATGTAAATGTTTGATCCACTTTATTCTTTACAAGAGGAGAATTGGAATGAGAAAATTGTTTTTGAACTCTATTTATAGGCCTCACCAACAATAGTTTTGTGACACAAGTCGGGTCCCCATGTGGACCCGATTAAAAAAAATCATTTTGAATTTTTTTTTCCTTGAATTGATTTGACACTACTTCTACATGCTTCTGGCATGAAAAATTGAAGTGGTTGTCATTAAAATTTTCTTTCTAGCATATTTGCACATTGATCAAAACTAGCCCAGTGGCCTATGGAATCACCTTGGAAAACTAGTCAAACAACCTTTTGGAGACATGAAAATGCATAAGAATGTAGAAATTTTAACCAAAAACTCAATGCATTAAATGGCTTAACAAAATTCATCTTGAGGTGCAAGATACTTAATTCCAAAGTGGCTCACTCAAACTTTTCTACAACTACACCTGTCCAAAACCAATTAGGGCTCACCAACTCACCTCCTTGAAAAACTATCAAATCACCTCGTAGGAAGCTAAGAAGAAAAAAATTAGATCATTTAGGTCCATTGAGTATGTGTGCAAGAGGGATTTCCTTCAATCCACATTCTTCACAAGATATTTAGGGTCAAACTTGACCTCCTTGAAACATTCTGGAAATGCAAATGTAAAAACCGAACAAACTACATTTGCTTTTGACTTGGTAAAAATATCAAACTTGATCTCGAGACTCTAAAAATGGACCAAGGAGCATATTAATATGATGGGAATGTATAACACCACTCCATTTTCCATGATGATCATCCAACTGTGAAATAGCAGTCTAAACAGGAGGCCACTTCATAGGCTTGAGAGTATTTAAACAACAAAACAGTCCCAAAAACCTCTAAATTTTCTCTTCAAAACCCTATCAAAACTCATCATTGGAAGCTGAAATCAGACATACATGATCACATATGTCATATTAATACACTCACCAAGGGATTTGGCATGAAAGTTAATTGGATCCAAATTATGACCCTCCAAAGTAGGTCAATGGGGCAGATTTTTTAGGGGCATTTCTAAGTGTGCAAATCAAATTTTTACATCATGGGTACTTCAATTTGAAGGTGTCATCAGGAGGCTAGGAGGGATGGTGGGAGATGAAAGATGGAGAGAAGTAGAAAGATGGGGGGGAGGGAGAGGTAGAGGGAAGGAGAGAGAGGGGAAAGGAGGTAGGGAGAGGTAGGTAGAGAGAGGTAAGGTGGAAGTAATACATGGAGGTATGTAGAGAGTGTTAGGGTAGATAGAGAGAAGTAGAGAGAGAATGCGAGAGAGGTAGAGAGAGGGGGGATGGTGGGAGGGTGGGAGAGGTATGTAGAAAGAGAGGTAGGGTGGGAGGGATTCAGGGAATGGTAGGTAGAGACAAAGAGGGTGAGTGGAGATTGAGTGAATTAGATAGGAAAGGTGAGGGAGAGATGGAGGTATATATATATATCTCCTGGCTCCTTGTAGTTTAATTTATACTTTTATTATAATAAATAAGATATTTAATACTCCCTTGTAGTAATCCATCAAATATATTTTTATAATATATATATTATTATATAATATTATATTTATATAATTATAAATATATAATGTATATTATATTAATATTAATATATTCTAGTATATCTTAAATATTATATATTAATTTGTCATAAATTTATATATATTAATGTTAATATTATATAACATATGTTAAATTTAAAAAACAAATATCTATTTCTTAACTTCAATAAATAGATATTCATTTTTAAATATAAAAAATGGATATCCATTTTTTAACTTTAAAAATGGATATCCATTCATATCAAAAATCTATTAATAATGAATATCAATTTTTTCTTACATTTTTTTTTTATCTGAGGAATACTTTGGGATTTGGCTTGGGGGTGTCAAACCTAAAAATTCAACTGCATCAACATGTTTAGAGGTCTCCCTTGGTTTTTCAAATTTCACCCTTCATACTGATGATTTTTTTTAATCAGAATTTGATGAAACAAAATGGTTTATCTAGTAAATTATTAACATTCAACCAATATAAGATATGCTTTATTTTGAATTTAATAGATAACTATTCTTGATTTTCTACATTCAATATGTGTAAAGTCTTGATTGATAGGTTTATTGGAAGACATCTATAACTCTTAAATAGTTACACTTTTTTCAATTTTGGAAGATGTGTCACACTCTATGCTACACAAACTATAGGTTAGAACAAAATAGAAAATTTTCATAATTATTTTACAAGGTTAGGGTGGTTGGATAAATATTTATTAATATTTATAAAAATTCCTACTATAAAATTCAAAATGAATTATTTACTTGCAAAAAAAAATTAAAAACATGCATCACATTTGTGCATGTGTCCTCTACTTAAATTGAAAGATTCAAAAAAATTGCTCATTCTTAGGTTGGTTGGACAAGCATATGTTTACTTTTCAAAAATTAAAGTATTATTGCATTGAAATTTTAAATTTTCACCAAATGAAATTACTTTTTTTCCAAAAAAAACTAGTAGCCTACAAATTATATTCAATTTTCTACAAATTGTATTCTTACATATTTTCTAAATTATGTTAATAACCTATTCAAATTTTTATGTGATGTTTTTTTTGTATTTTCATTGTTTCTTAGAGGAATAGTTAGTTTGGCCCATCATGATTTTGTACTCACCCATTTATTAAAATATTAAACTTCCATAGGAGAATAAATTGATAGGATAAATTTTTTGATAGACCCAGTAATTAGAGCTTAGAGTTGAAGCAATTATATGGAATGTTACCATATAGATATACAAATACATACATTGTATAGAATTTCATTTACCCCAAAATACAATAATAAAAAAATACCTAAAAAATATTCTAGTCTCTTATTTTGTTGTTTGCATAGGTGATCTTAGGGGTTTGATGCCTTTTAGATCCATCTACATGGCATTTGTTTATTTCTATTATTCACAAATTATAATCTCATGACTAAAATAGTTAATAATTCAAGAAGAAATATGTGAATATAGAGCTCTAATAATATGTTAGAACCAATAATTTTCATAATATTTGTACATTCTACAAGAGTGAGAAACTTAAAAGGAGATAAAGATATAGTCAATATAATTTATAAGCATTAATTATATAATGAGTAATTACATTAATATGCATTCCGCATAAATTAGAAAAGTTGAAAATTAATCTTATCCTAAGTGATAAGATTGACATCTAATAAAAGGAAAATAAATTCTTAATTAATGATACCCTAATTAACTTATATGATATTATGAATATAATTTCAAATGAATAAAGTCAAATTTTTTTCCCTAATTTTTACAAGATAATATTGAGATCCTATGATTTTGGGTCATTGTATTTTAATGAGTTATTTTCCTATGAAAATAATATATTGTAATTCAAATATTCTCTTACACTTAATATGAATCGTCATATATTATTGGTATATCTATACATGAAAGATGGTTGTCTTCTCAATCCCTACATTTTTGCATGTTAGAGTAATCATGCATTAGCTAATAACTAATTAATCTTTAATTAATTATTAGTCTAATTTATTCTCATGAACTTAAGCTAAACTTAGGAGTGCTTTTATGTTTTTATTAGTTGAGCATATATTAGATCATTATGTCTCATCTCATGTGATGTTGACACTTGCCATGATCTAATCCCTTTCTCATTTAGGGTTTTTATCTTATAAGCACTCAAGCCTAAAAAAAAGCATATTTTTATAAAGGTTTTATGGGGAAGATTTTTAAATTCCTACACTTAGGGTACATGTTGTATCCTGGCGACAAGCCTTTCACTTATCTATCCCTACCACATGGAACTGTTGGTGGTAGCAGGGGGCTTTCCCTTCACCGCCAGTGTTCTTTTTATGCGACCGATGGATCCCAAGTTTTTGTGGTTGCTTTCTATTGCTTCACCGACAATCACTATTTCCTGGTGGCTTGCATTCACATTTCGATGATTTTTAAAATTTTTGTGGCAATTTTTTTGGCCATCCAACACCTTCCTGGCAATGCAAAATATTTTTGCACTCAACACAAAAAATTTCTAGCAGTATTTTCAAGGGGCCACGTATTTTTCTTGGTGGATTGGGAATATTCACCAAATAGTCCTACTGACATCAGTCGTACGCCTTGTACTATAGGCCCCTTCAATAACCTCTTTTTCCCTAAGGGGTTAGTTTTTTTTCTTGGCCATAACTTGGGTGTACAATGTTCGATTTTGATGAATAAGAAATCATCAGAAAGCTGGTCCCACCAACTTTCTAGTGGTGTGGGTCTCATCATTTAATTTTTAATCTAGTGCCATCTACAACCTATTGAAGTAAGAGGTGTTGTTTTTGGTCCCAAGCTCATAAATTTTGACTTGATTCTCCATTATTTGTGATTCCAAAGGTGTTGGGATTGTCTTTTAGTGATCTACACATCTATCCATGCAATTTTTCTATATTGCTCTCCAAGTACGTTTTATTCTGATTTTTGTGTTTTCACACTTTAGTGAATTACTTGGATGTCTTAGCTCCTAGAAACTTTTGATTTGTGTGGTATGACTCATTTGTTATTGTTCTACATGTATTTATAGTATTCCATCCTATTTGGGCATTGTAGACATTATTTTTCATGTGCATTCTCTTTTGTAGATGCATTGAGATAAAGTGCCATTCTAGTGTATACTTTTTGGGGATTTTTGCACACCCTATTGTGCCTTTTGTATTCACACTATCATATAAAGTGTCATGGGGGGGTTTATATTTTCCTTTGGTTTTCCAACATACCTCTATCAAGTGATTTTCCCTTCCATAATAGCAATGAATCCCAATGATTCTTGCCTCATGCATGTGTGCCTTCCTCTGTACACCCTCATCTTGGTTTCACATAATTTCAATGTACTTTTCATGGCTCTCCCTTTTTCAAAATTTTGGGGGGGTTTCTAATATTGGTACTAATGCTTCCTTGGTTTCACATTGGAGAGACCAATGAATCTAGTTCTTTTTCCTATGAACTTTCAGATGTAGCATACATCAATGGCTGGTTACATGCATTTTAGTGAGATGGATCATTTACCATATGGAAAATCTTGCATTCTTGCTTTTGGAGGTTCTTTATTTCAGCACTATATCAGTCATCATTTGACAATATAGTGCATCAATGATGTTCTACATGTTCCTTTTTTTTTGGACATTGTTTCGATTGGAGGCTTCTCAGTCCTTCACACCTTGATTTGGAGGCTTTTCCAGTCCCTCATTCACCTTTCTCTCTTTTGGAGAGGAGTTTTTCCCTTTGGGTTTTATCCTTTTCTCCAATTGTGGGAGATATTTTTTTTGTATAGGGGTACCTCACTAGACCTTGTTTTCTTTTATGCTTTTATTAGATGAGCTAATATTAGATCATTATGTCTCATCTCATGTGATGTTGACACTTGTCATGATCTAATCCCTTTCTCATTTAGGGTTTTTCTCTTATAAGCACTCAACCATCATTTTATTATCACTCACACAATCTAGAGATTTTCTCTTGAACTCTCAACCTTTGAGGACTCTTGTTTTCCTTGAAGATTCTTGAGGTTCATTCTATAGATTTTTCTTGTTGAGGAATATTGTATATATTGTTTGTAGATATAATTAAGTGGAAGGTGACTTTGTTCATTGTTTGATCCTGTGGCTTGTGTTTTTCACAATTCTAACATCCCATTGCTCCTTAGAGATAAAATTTCCTTTTGTGTTCACATGTGCTAATCTATTCATACTTGGTCAGTTTTCCTATGCTCTTATGGGGGTTCTTATAATCATATGGTTTGCATCTACATGATTAATTTATCATGAATTTTTTGTGTGAAATTTTATCTTTCTCTCCCCTTACCTTTAACATTTATCGAAAGTGCTCATTAAATTATGCTAGATTAGAATTATATTGGTTTTTCACTATGCATACTTAATTTACTATTTTTTGGAAAGTGTACTTGTAGGCCTCTTGTGAAATAGCAATATTTTCACCTCTAAAGTCATCCTGGTATAACTATGGCTTATTGATCTTGAACCTTATGGAGATATTCTCAACATCCATCTAAAGAGGAAGTTGTATCTCTTAGTTCCTCCTAATTTTGGTACATATCAAAAATTACCCATCCATACACTTCTAACTAAAAAAATTGGTAGGAGAAACATAGGGGGTCATTCTGTTGCAAAAACAAGGACAAACAAATGAGAGGGGGGGTGAATTAGTTGTCACAGAATGATAAAATTTTCAAACTTTACTTAACTTAATCTCAGATCTGATGAATAAGCAATTAACCATAAGCAATTAACACATTAGAGAGATAGAGAACACCAATATTTTTTACATGGAAACCCTGTTAGGGTAAAAACCATGGTGGATGTTAGTCCACAAGATTATACCCTATTAAAAGTATAATGAAATCAATAAAGGGGAATGCACATGCATTCAGGCTCACTGCCTAGAGCTCACTACTCAATTACAAAAGGGGCTCACTTCCCAGCAATACAAAATAGGATTAAAATATAGAGGGTATGAACTGAGAAAATAGCTTCTCCACAAGCCTGATTACAGTTCTAATTAAGCACAAAAAAATCCTTCACAAACTACTTCACACCTCACTCGATCTTCTTCACACTCTGCTTTGTAATCAAACGATATTCACCCATACACACATAAGAGAAAAATCAACACCTTCCCAACACACACTACACTGATGAAACAATCACTCTTATATATCTACTACATGAGAGTTCATCAATAACTTAGTCGACTAGGAAAATAAAACATATTTTCAACGTCAACCCAAATTTACAAATAAATTTTTAAAAGTGAATCCACCAAGGTTAGACATAGCATACTAGGGACCCAAATTAACAATTACAACACATAAATACTTCAATTAATTTCATCTCGAAGATTCACAACATGCTACCACCAACATGTCAGCCAAGAACAAGAAAAATGAATGTATGCAAAAAAAAATTCTGACCACGAGCACATTGATCAATGTGGATGTACCACAAAGATAGAGAAAGATCTAGAAAAATCCAAGAGCACCAAGAAATAACAGAGAAACATCTACAGCAACTAAAATTTCCAGAATCACACAAACTTCACTCAGGAACACTGATAGAGACCACAAAAACACTGTTAGACCACAACATGATCAAATCTATATGCGAACCTTTAAAAATTCTAGTAGATGATCTAGATACACTCAGCAAAAAACCCATTAGTCCACAGTAGCATAACTTCAATGTAAAGAACAAGATGCCTTCATGACCTGCACAGTTCCACTAGGAACCTGGAAAACTTTCTTTTAGAATTTTCTCAGTATACTTGACATATACAACCTCTAATACACCAAATGCTAATAGTGTTGACATCAATGACAACCACATATGAGCAACACATCTACATCATCCAACAATATCCCCCTTTGGTATTTATTTCAACATGTATGATGTGAAAAATACCATCAACCCAACATACTTTCTTTCCCTTTGGTTTTGACTCTTCACCTCAATTTCACTTTGATTCTTAAAAGGAATTTTCACATTGCACTTCTCCCCCTTTGACATCAATGTCAAAGGTAACCATGACCTTTCCATATACACGCTCTGAACCACATATATGCACATCTTACTACTCCCCCTGAGTAGTAGCCACATAAACATCAATCTGGATTAGAATATAGCAATGTAGCTCACAGATTGAAGCAAGTAAATGCATCTTCCTAGATTTCATCAGGAGGGGTGATTACCCTAGAATTCCTCTAAGATACTCAAAAGTATCCTTCAACAATGACTTAGTAAAGATGTCTGCAATCTATTCTTTGGTAGGTACATACTCCAATCTGACCTCTTCATCATTCACTTTCTCCCTCAAGAAATGAAAGTTGATTGATATATGTTTAGTCCTAGAGTGTAGTACCAAATTATTTGAAATATTTATTGCACTTGAATTGTCACAGTATATGGCAATAGGCTCTTCATATATCACCCTAATATCTTTCAACATTTTTTTCATCCATATTACTTGAGTACAATTGTTTACAGTAGCAATATATTCTGCTTCAGCAATAGATAGAGAAATGGAATTCAACTTTTTGTTCAACCAGGACACCAACTTCTTCCCTAGGAAGAAAGCACCACCACTAGTACTTTTTTTGTCATCTACATCACCATCCCAATCTGCATCAATATATGCACTCAGAGTGAGATCATCCTCTTCTGGATACCAAAGTCTAAATTCAACTATTCCTTTTAGATATCTAAAGATCCTCTTAATAGTAGTCACATGTGATTCTTTTGGATTAGCTTGAAATCTAGAAACCATACATACAACATTCATAATATCTGGCCTAGTCTGGGTTAAATAAAGTAATCCACTGATCATTGACCTATATCTAGTTTGATTTTCCTTAAGAGAATCATCATTCTGTGTTAGCTTACATCTGGTCACCATGGGAGTACCAACAGGCTTTGAATCTTCCATCCCAAATTTCTTCAGTAGCTCTCTCACATATTTGGATTGAGATATGAATATCCCCTTGTCTAACTGGGTCACTTGTAATCCTAGAAAGAACTTCATCTCTCCAATCATACTCATCTAAAATCCATCCTTCATCTCACTAGCAAACTTCATACATAGATTGTCATCTCCTCCAAAAATGATGTCATCAACAAAGACTTCTATAGTTAATTCTTTATCATGATCCAATTTGAAATATAATTTGCTATCAGTAGTACCTTTAGTGAATCTAAGCTTCAATAAATATTTGTCCAATCTAGCATACTAGGCTCTGGGGGCTTGCTTGAGTCCAAATAGAGCTTTCTTCAAGTGACATACCATATCTTCCTTTTCAATTTGCTGAAATCCATCTGGATGTTCAATGTATACTTATTCTTCTAGTTCTCCATTCAGAAATGTTGACTTCACATCCATCTTATATAATTTTTAGTCCTTTTATGTAGCATAAGCAATAAATAATCTAACAACTTCAATTTTGGCAACAAGGGAAATATTTTCTTCAAAATCAACACCTTGCATATGAGAATACCCTTTACATACCAGTCTTTCTTTATTCTCGACCACTTCACCTTGTTCATTCAACTTGTTCCAAAACACCCATTTAGTACCAATCACATTTTTGTCTTTAGGTCGAGGAACCAGTATTCACGTGTCATTCTTTTCAATTTGTGTCAGCTCTTCCTTCATAGCTTCCATCTAGTGTTCATCTTGGTAGGCATCAGTGACATTTTTAGGTTCAATCTTGGACATTAGGCAATATTCTTCTAAAATATTCCTTCTAGTTTGCACTCCTTTATTCTTATCTCCTATAATTTAGCTTTCAAAATGGTTTAGCTTTACATACCTTGGAGTTTTGAAATTTTCTTGAACTTCTAATTCTTCTGATCTTCCTTCTGTACTTGCACATATATCTGCTTCCTGACTACCTTCACTTACCGAAACTAATTGAGGTTACTTTACCATAACATATGGAACATATGGCATAATTTGAAGTTGATTATGTGTTTGAACATTCTTCCATTTGTTTGTATTGTCTTCATCAGAATCATATCCACAATATCTGTATGATTTGATAGAATCCTCATCAACTCTGACATTTGCACTCTCAACCATCTTTCTCAATCTTCTATTATAGCATCGGTAGGCCTTGCTCTTAGTAGAATAGCCTAAAAATATTCCTTCATCACTTCTTGCATCAAACATTCCTATATCATCATCTCTCTTGATATAAAATTTTCTTCCAAAGATCTTGAAATATTTAACAGTACAGGTTTGGAATGAAACAATAGCTCGAAAGGGGTCTTATAAGAATTGCCATTAACATTTACCCAGTTTAAAGTGTACACAACAGTGGCTACAACTTCACTCCAATAGCTCTAGGGCAGATTTCCTTCTATCATCATTGTTCGATAGCATCATCCAAGATTGTTTTGTTCTTTCTTTCTACAACTCCATTCTATTGAGGGGTTTAGGGAATAGATAACTATCTTCTAATTCCATGTTCTTCACAAAAATAATTGAAATCCTTGGAGGTGAACTCACCACCTCGGTCAAATCTTAAACACTTGATTTTTAGACCTTTCTCATTCTCCGCCATAGCCTTAAAACTTTTGAACTTTTCCAGTGCTTCACATTTTTCTCTTAGAAAGGAAACCCATATCATTCTAGAATAATCATCAATAATCAATATAAAGTACCTTTCTCCATGAATAAATCTGACTCTGGAGGGACCACAGAGGCTAGTATGTAGCATCTCGATCAAATCATTTGAATGAGACTGTTTGCTCTGAAAAGAGACTATTTGCTCCAAAAAGAGACTCTAGTCTATTTACCCATATGATATTCTTCACAAATTGTGTTAGCAGGCTTCACTAACTTAGGTAGATCTCTTACTGCTTGAGTGGAACTTACCTTGACAATGTTATCAAAATTTACATGACACAACCTCCTATGGCACAACCAACTTTCATCTACTTGAGAAAGTAAACAACTCCCACTAGCAGTATTCAGGTGAAAAAATTACCTTTTTTCTATTTACCAATAGCAATCATGTTTCCAGAACTTCCATGTATCTTGCATCTTCCATCTCTGAATTGTAAATCATAGCCTTTTCCCACCATCTATCCAACACTCAAAATATTATGCTTCAAGCCTTCAACATAAAGAACATCATCAATGTTATCCTTACCACCAAGACAAATAGAACCTCTGCCATGAATCACACCAACATTGTTGTCTCCAAATCTTACAATACCACCATCATACTTCTCTGGACTTACAATTTTTTTTTTATCACCAGTCATATGATGTGAGCATCCACTATCAATAACTCACTCATCCTTTTCTACAACTTGGGTTGCAAGAGCTTTCTCATCTTTAGTAGATTCAGTAGCCATAGGACTATTTTCAACGGTAGCAATGAAAACCCATTCATCTTCATTTCTAATATCTTTATTAGACTCATCATCAGTCACTCCTTCTTCAAAAAAGTAACATTTATTTTGGAATATAGACTTTTTTAGGCTTAGTTCTAAGGTCTCTTTCATGAAATCTTGATGCAAAAAGACCTATTTTACTGCTTGAAAAACATTTAATAGGTAACACTCCTTCATACTTACCTTTTCCTCTACCTTCTTTCTTTACAATCAGTGCTTCCAATTCTTCTACCTCTCTTTCTTTACCTTCAAGCTGCTTTAGTTCTTCATCATACATGGATGTATTTGTAGAACATTCTCCCAGACCATATATGTGCTTGTTACTTCTGGATACAATAGCCTTGAATGTAGATTCAAGTTTCAAAATAGATTCACCAAATTCACTTAATTCAAAAGCAGCAAGCTTACCAACTAGCATGTCTATTGACATCTTTGTTACTAATCTGAGCTCTTCAATAGCATGAGCCTTCACTTTGTAGGAGGGAGGCAATGATATGAGTATATTGGCCACAATTTTATCCCCATCTAGAGAACCACCAACAAATGTAATACCCATCACTATTTCATTTAATTTTTGAATAAAAGAAGTGATATTTTCATCTTCACCTATCTTCAAATTCTCATACTTTCCTTTTAAACTCTGTAGCTTAGCCATCTTCACCTATGCATCTCCTTCATACAAAGTTTCCAACTTCATCCAAATATCATGAGTTGTCTGCAGTCCTACCACATTAGCCATCTCTAAATCTATCAAAGCACTCACCAAAGCTTCAATAGCCCCGATATTACTTTCAACATCTTTGATCTCATCAACAGTGGAGGGACCATTATGAGGAATAACATATGGATCTTTTGTAATATTCCAGTAAGCTTCACCAATACACCTTAGGTGACATTGCATCCTAACTTTCCATAGTGAGTAGTTAGTTCCATCTAATCTTGGACTATCCTTCTTGAATGTTTCCATCTCAGATCACCTCAATCTTTTAGACTTCTTCAGAGGAACTTGCTCTGATACCATTGTTGGTAAAACAAGGACAAACAACTGAGAGGGGGGTGAATCAGTTGTCACATAATGATAAACTTTTCAAACTTTACTTAACTTAATCTCATATCTGATGAATAAGCAATTAACCATAAGCAATTAACACATTAGAGAGATAGAGAACACCAAGATTTTTATGTGGAACCATTTTAGGGGGAAAACCACAATGGATGTTAGTCCACAAGATTATACCCTATTAAAAGTATAATGAAATCAATAAAGGGGAATGCACATGCATTCAGGCACACTACCTAGAGCTCACTGGTCAATTACAAAAGTGGCTCACTACCCAACAATACAAAGTAGGATTAAAATACCAAGGGTATGAACTAAGAAAAATAGCTTCTCCACAAGCCTGATTACAGTTCTAATTAAGCATAGAAAACTCCTTCACAAACTACTTCACACCTCAATCAATCTTCTTCACACTTTGCTCTGTAATCGAATGATATTCACACATACACACATAAGAGCACACTCAACACCTTTCCAACACACACTACACCGATGAAACAATCACTCTTATATATTTGGTACATGAGATTTCATCAATAACTTAGTCAACCAAGAAAATAAAACATATATTCAATGTTGGCCCAAATTTACAAATAAATTTTGAAAAGCGAATCTACCAAGGTCGGCCATAGCATAGTGGGGATCCAAATTAACAATTCCAACATATAAATACTTCAATTAATTTCACCTCGAAGATCCATAACACGCTACCACCAACATGTCAGCCGAGAACAAGAAAAATGAATGTATGCAGAAAAAATTTCTGACCATGAGCACACTAATTAGTGTGGACATACCACAAATATAGAGCACAATCTAGAAACAACCAAGAGCACCAAGAAACATCAGAGCAACATCCACAACAAATGAGATTTCTAGAATCATAGAAACTTCACTTAGGAACACTGACATAGACCACAAAAACACTGTTAGACCACAACATGATCAAATCTATACACAAACCTTTGAAACTTCTGGTAGATGATCTACATACACTCAGCGAAAAAATCTTTAGTCCATAGCAACATAACTTCAACGTAAAGAACAAGACGCCTTCATGACCTTCACAGTTCCACTAGGAACCTAGAACACTTTCTTTTACAATTTCCTCAATATCCTTGACATATACAACCTCTAATACACCAAATGCTAATAGTGTTGACATCAATGACAACCAAATTTCAACAACACATCCACAACATCCAATACCTTCTAGGCTAAATTTTTTATGAATCAATTGATTCAATGATTTTAATAAGTTTTGGATTATAAAAGAAAATATATCAAAATAAAAATGATGAAACTTTGTGATGGTGATAAATTAGAATTGAATAGCATAAAAGGGTGATGCAATGACCTAGTGCAAGGACTAGGGTTTTGGAACTTATTGATAAATTTATCAAGGAAATTAAAACAATTATTGTAAAAGTATTTTCATGATAAGGGGATGAGTGATAAACACAAGGTAAAGATGGATGTACCTATGTATGGAAGGAGCTTGAATGATGAATATATTTTGGATTGGATTGCAACATTTGATAATTACTTTGAATGTGAAGACATACTAGAGGAACAAAGGGTAAAGTTGGCAAAAAAAAAATTGAAGGGTCATGCCCTACTTTGGTGGGATTATGAGCAAACTGAAAGGAGGAAGAAAGGAAAGTCAAAAATTGTCTCTTGGGATAGAATAGTGGCCAAGCTTAAGGGTAAGTTCTTATTGGCTGATTATGTAATTCAATTGTACAAGAAACTTTAAAATTTGAAACAAAGAGATACATATGTCAAATCCTATATGGATGAGTTTTATAAGCTGAGTATAAGAGTAGGTCACATGGAGGATGATGTGGAGAAGGTTGATAGATATCTTAGTGGGTTAATGTTTAACCTTTAAGATGAGTTAATTTTGAAAAACCCAAGGATGGTAGAGGAATTCTATCAATTGGAAATTAGGGCTGAAGAAAAGATAAAGAGAAGGAAAGACAAGCAAAACAGGGGCATAGGTGGTAATTCCAGAGGAAGAGGGTCATTTTCTAATCCAAGGTAGTCATATGAGAGCTAAAAAGATACAAGCAAAGTCCAAGAGAAAGTTGTAGATGCAAGAGGTGGATTTAAAGGAGGTAGATTAGGCTTTAGAGGTAGATTTGGAGGTCAAGGAAGAGGATCTAGTGGGTTCATAGGAAGATGTTACCAATGCAACAATTTTGGACATCAAGCATGCCAATGCAATGAAATTCAGACCACGACTTCAACTGGAGGAGAAAGGAGAACTTAGATAGTTTAAGGAGATGATTGTGAGAGTGTGAACTCAACATCACAACATGCTACTCCAGAGGTGGGTATGTGCAGGATCATCATGGAAAAAATAGGCCCTTAAGTGGCAAAAAAGTCATTCAAAATTAGAGTTGGGAAACTTGACATAAAAATTTGAATAAGTTATCTATATTATTTCAAAAATATGTAAGAATACAATCTATAGAAAATTGAATGTAGTTTCTAAACTACTAGGTTATTTTACAACAAAAAAAATCTATTTTGTAAAAAATTGAAATTTCAATGCAGTAGTACTTAAATTTCAGGGAAAAAAAAAGAAGTAGGTGTTTGTCTGACCACCCTGACCACAATAAAATGATAATATTTTTTTATAATATTTTAGATGTAACTAGAAAACTCATGTCCCAATGTGATGCATATTTTTTTGTAATTTTTTTCCAAGTAAATAATTAATTATGAATTTTTTATTTCAACTTTTAAAAAATATAAAAAACTCATATGTCTGACCACCTTAACTTGGTCAAAACTTAATGAAATTCAATTTTTCTTTTTTTAATCTTATATTATGCAAAGCATAGAATGTGACACATGTTTTGGGTTTAAAAAATGTGATAATATTTGAAAGCTATAAATGTTTTTCAATCAGTCTATTAATTAGGACTTTAGTCATAATTTGAATAGAAAATGAATAATAATTACTTATTAAATTCAAAGTAAAAAGTAATTTATATTGGTGGAAAGCTGAGAATATCCTTTAAAAACCCTTTTTGTTTCATCAATTTTGGGTAAAAAAAAAATCATCAGCCAGATACCCATCATATTGCCACTTTTTGGCCCATCATGATCCTGCACATACCCAGGTTGGTGAATCACTCATGGTAAGGAGAACTCTCATCAAGGTACTAGTAGAGAAGGAGACACCACAAAGGAATGCTCTATTTAGGACTACTTGTTAGTGCTTGGGTAAGGTTTGTAAAGTTATAATTGATTTAGGTAGTACATATAATATGGTTTCTGTTGAGATGGTCAAAAAGCTTAAGTTGCAAAGAGTAGCACATACTACTCCTTACAAAGTCTCTTGGTTAAATGAGGGTCAATATGTTTTGGTGAATAAACAAATTTGGGTGGAATTTAACATAGGATGGTATAAGGACAAAATTTTGAGTGACATACTACCCATGGATGTATGACATTTGTTACTAGGGATGCCTTGGTAATTTGATAGGCATGCCATGTATAATGGAAGGAGGAATACTTATCAGATGGAAATATATGGGGTCTCCTATACCTTGACACCATTGGAAGAGGGGGATAAAAAAAATGGTGGGATATAATGTGATTATGGTAGGTAGGAAGGAGTTCATAAAGGTAGAAAAAAGGAGGACATGAACCTTGCAGCCACTCCTAAACCTGGAGACACTAAGACAACATAAATGAAGAATAATTTGATTTTGGGGATCCAAGATTGGATTAAGAAGTATGTTTCTATGATGATAGGAGAACTGCTCCATTCATTTCTTTCAAAAGGGGATATTGGTCATTCTATTTCTTTCATACTAGAGGTTAATATACTTGATCAAGCAATGGTTATAGGGACACAACAACATATGGAAGAGATGGGAAGCAAAGGTGAAGAATTCAAGGATAAATTTCCAAGCACACACCTAAAGTAAAGAAGGAATTTAATTACAAGGATGGAGGAGATATGGTTGTAGGTAATGATGTAGGTTAAACAACATTCTTAGATGAGGAAGGATTCAATGACCATCCATCCAATAGGCCTTTGAAGTTGGAATATGTCCTAGGTGCTAAGGAACTCAAAAAGACAAAGGACAATTCTTATTTCCAGTATTTGGTCCATTGGAAGTGTTTACCAAATGAGGATTTAACTAGGGTGTTAGAGAATTATATGATCAAGCATGAATCTACTATTGCAGAAGTGTCCTCAATGGGACTTGAGTCTATTTTTCCCCGAGAGTATGGTACAAGGGCACCCATGTGCTAAATGGTGCTCAAGTGTTAAGTTTTTGTTTGGTTTTGAGTTTTTTTTGTGTAATAAGGTCTTTTAAGATCATTTTTTATGTTTTTGAGTTAGTTGGGGTCAATTATGTAAACAATGTCAATTTTGCAAAAAGTTGCAAAAGTTGCACAAGCAAATTTGCATTTTTGGGTTGTTTTGGAAGTTGAATGGTTGGGGATTAGTTTTTGGTGGGAAAATGGTTGTAAATTCTTTGTAATGTTCTAAAAACACTTGTGAACATCAGTTGAAGTTTCAGTTGTTCTAAATTTGAATTTGAATAACAAAGTGCTCTATTTTTTACATTTTTAGAGGTTTATTTGCTGCTAAACCGGTCTGTATGGCTCTATATGGCATAGAAGTGAACAAACTTTGATTAAAATTAATGGGGATTTGAATTATTATTCATTTTAATTTGGTTTCATCCAATTTCATCAAGTTTGGAGTAAGTTAGAGCAGATTTACTTAAAGTTGTTTGAAACCCTTACTAGGGTGTGCCTTGATTGTAAAAAAAAATGATTTTTTTCCCATTCCACTAGTGAATAGGCCTCGAAATCTATGGAATGGGTGTAAATATGTTGTGTTTTTATATTCTCAATGTTGTAGTAGTAGGGGATGGTGGTAAATACAAGTTTGGTGATGCCCTAGCTTGATTAACCTCATGTATTAGGCATAAGAGATGCACAGGAGTTAGGGTTTGAAGAAGAACTCTTCAATAGTGATTGAAATTGTTTGGAAAGGGTTTGATATACACCAAATTATGGGTCTGGTCCATTGGCATGGAGCTTTGAACCTTGGAGTATGAATAACTTGTTGTGACCTAGTGAAGCAAGCCTAATTAGGCCTAATTCCAAGCGTAGCAGTCCAATTTTGGCCTTTTTGTTCCAAAACACTCCCACCTGCAAATTAGGTATGTTGTCAAATGCCATAAAGAATACTCAAAATATTTTTTATATTGTGGGTTTAATGCCTACTCTGCAAGTTATGTTAGAAAAAGCTAATTTCTTGTACTACTTGGCCTAGGGTAAATTTGGCAAGAGAACAATTGAAGTTTGCTAGCCCTAAGTAACTATGCATTTATAACACTTATTGTTTGTCATCCTTATTCCATTGAGAGCTCTCCTAGTGTTTATTTACCTATTTGAAGCATGAATGACCCATTTGGAGTTGAAACCTAGTTTGCATTCATTAAAGGCTATAAGCAAGAAACATCAAATCTTGTTGTGAGATGTTGAAATCTTGAAATCTCCCTTGCTCTGAATCACAATGGAATATTGTTTTTCTGAAGATGTGATAGCTCAACAATCTTCTTCATATAATAATTATTCTCATCATTCCCTTTCTTTTTGCAATATACCCAACTAAATTTCTCTTTCTTGGGCATGTCCTCTTTTAAAGAGGTGGAAGTCTCATTTGACTTTGTCTTAGGTTTGGATTTCTTCTTCCCTTTGCTCTTAGATTCTTGGGAAAAAAATGCATGATTTGTAGGGACCCCCTCCAGCTAGAAAAGTGTGAATTTCTCCCTTGTCACTGGTCAAAGAAATTATCAAAAGAAGGCATTTGAATTGCACTACCCAAAAACATCCATTGTGGAGAAGAAGGTAGAAGAAAACACAAGTGGGCCTCTCAACTTAGACATGATAAAAAGGATGGACTCCTTATCAGTTTTTCTCTTCCCACATCTCACTAATTGTGACCTTAAAGATTTGAATTTCAATAGAAAGTCATCAATAGAAGGAAATGCTTTAGGGGTAAGGGTGATCCCACAATAGTGGTTTACACTTTTTGGGACATCCTGATTTTTGTTAAAATCACATATTTTAAGAAAATATAATGATTTAAGCCTTGAAAAGTTTCATTTAAAGTATTACAATTGAAGATGCTTGATCAAACTGATGGAACCCTCAAAATGTTTCAAATTTTCAGTGCCCATGATGTGAAAATTTGATTTTCATACTAAGAAACACACCTAAAAAATATGCCCCAGTGACCTACTTTAGAGGGTCATAAATCAGAGCCAATTGATTTTCATGTCAAATCCTTTGGTAGGCATACTCATGTGACATATGTGAACATTTATGTCACATTTTAGCCCCCTGTGATAAGTTTTGATAAGGTTTTAAATTGCAAAGCTAGAAGGTTTTGAGACTATTTTGTTGTTTGTGGACTCTCAGTTTTGCAAAGTGGTCTCCTGTTCGAGTTGATATTTTGAAACTAGTGTGTTGATGTGAAACCTGATCAGTATCCAAGTGGGAGATTGTTGCTATGTAGTGACTGATCATGCTATACTGTACACACCAAAAAATGAAAAATCACCGAAAAGAAAAAAAGCTGACTTTGTAAAACCCTAATTCTGGAAGCTTCTAGAAAGCTTGTTATAAGGGGTTGGGATGGGGGTTACAGTATGTAGAAAAGGGTGATTATTTGCAAGATTGTAATATGTTTTGCACTGGATAATAAAATCATTGGATGGCTATAGTTTTTTGGATGTAGCCAAGATTGGGTGAACCACGTTAAATTCTTTGTGTTGTCTTGTTTCTGCTATAATTTTATGTGTTTTATTTCTCTATTTTATTTATCAAATCTACATTTAACTATTAGATATCTACCTTCTAACCCTAACAACTGGATGATCGCCATGAAGATTGATGATTGAGGGAAATCCCTCTTACACACATGCTCAATGAACCTAAATTATTTAGTGTGTCCAATGGAAGTTTCCCAAAAGGTGATTTGACATTTTTTCAAGCAGGTGACTTGGTGTGCTCAACTTGGTTTTTGGTAGGTGAAATTATAGAAATGCCTGAGTGAGCCACTTTGAAAATAAATATCTTGCACCTCATGATCTATTTTGCAAGAAATTTTTTGAAATGATTTCTTGGGTCAAATATTTACATGCTTTCTTAGTTTCAAGCTCCCAGGATGAGTTTTGATGGGTTAATTAATGTGTTACTGACTGTGATAGGGCCAAGATTGGTGTTCCGAAAAGTTTCAAAATTTGAAAATATAAAGGAAACCCATTTCTTTTTTTGGTTTGAAATGTCTACAACTCCATTTTAATCAAAAAATGGAGGTCATTTGATACATTTTTTTAATGTATTTTGGGTGTGGTGAATACGTCCTGGGGGTAGTTTACAAAGGAGGTCCTAGAAATTTTTCAACAATGCAATTTTGAGGAAATGGGTTTTCTCTAAATAATTGATAATGTTCCTACATAAAGTTTTGTGGCTCTAGGTGTCCCCATTTTCTTGCAATAAATTTCTCCATTTGGTCTGCAGGCGTAATTAAAAGTCACAATTTTTCTAAAGTTTTGAGTGTTAATATTTAAAATATTGTGAATAGTTTAAATATCGTGCATTTGTAAAAGGAGCATTTAGGGAAAAATAAAATACATTTCCAAATGTATTTTATCAAAGAAAGTTTAATTCTTGGTTGTGATTGGTCCAAAAGTGATACTCATAGCTTCACACAAAACTCATTGCTTGTCATTGTTGTGCTGTAGTTTTTCATCCCAAATCAACGATGGAGTGATATTGTGTTCTCTTATTTCCAATCATAGATTTAAGGGCTCTTTTCCTCAACACATTGGTGATGGAGCATGCTCTCAACTTTTTATCACTCATCATGATTTCAAAAATATTTCTAACATCTTATCAATGGGTATGTGTAGGATCATGATGGGCCAAAAAGTGGCGATATGATGGGTATGTGTACGGTATGTGGCTGACGACTTTTTTCTTACCCAAAATTGATGAAATGAAAAGGGTTTTTAAAGGAGTTTCTCATCTTTCCACCAATATAAATTATGCTTTACTTTGAATTTAATAAATAATTATTATTCATTTTCTATTTAAGTTACGATTAATGTCCTGATTGATAGGTTGATTGAAAAACATATATAGATTTTAAAGGGTATCACTTTATTTGAATCCAAAACATGCATCACATTCTATGCTTTGCATACTATAGGATTAAAAAAATAAAAATTGAATTTCATGAAGTTTTGACCAAGTTAAGATGGTCAGACATACGAGTTTTTATATTTTTTAAAAGTTGTAATAGAAAATTCATAATTAATTATTTACTTGGAAAAAAATTACAAAAAAATATGCATCACATGCAGACACAAGTCTTCTAATTATATCTAAAATATTATAAAAAAATATTATCATTTTATTGTGGTTAGGGTGGTCAGACAGATACCTACTTCTTATTTTTTCCTTGAAATTTAAGTACTACTGCATTGAAATTTCAAAGTTTCACCAAATAGATTTTTTTTTTTAAGTAAACCTAGTAGTTTAGAAACTACATTCAATTTTCTACAAATTCTATTCTTACATGTTTTTGAAATAATATAGATAAATTATTCAAATTTTTACATCAAGTTGCCTAACTCTGATTTTTCTAATTTTTTTGCCACTTAAGGGCTTGTTTTTTCCATGATGATCCTGCACATACTCCAATGATGGTGTGAAATCACCATTTCGGGGTAGATTTTGATGTTTTTCTATTCTGCATCAAGGATTTCACACCTCTCGATCTTCATGGCGGTTCCTCTGAAGCATTTTGGGAAGATTCAGGTGTGAATTGTACAAAGAGGAATATTGATAACTTTTTTTCTTTACAACACATTTTTGGGGGTGTTTTGGAGCTCAAAAATATTGTTCCAGGTTTTAATTTCATCCCATGACCATTCCCAATGCTTGGGTAGGGATTTTAAGCATGTTTATGATGAATTTTGATTGTTGGAAGCTGTAAAAATTCCCTTTCATCCAAAAAAATGACACAACTATGAATGAATTGGGCAAAATGAATTGGAAGTTGTATGAACAATTTTAATGTAAGAAGATAGGATTGATTGGTGTAGCCAAATGAGGATGAGTTTCATCCATCACTTATTCAAAGGTATTTTTCCTCAGTGCATTCGTGATGTGTGATGTTGAGTCCTCTCTATCACATATCATTGTTTTATATCTTCTTTTCTCCTTGCATTTGTGATGTGTGATGCCATGTGTTGCATATTTCCCATCATTATTTCATTTTGTTCTATTTTGTTGCATCCACGATATGTTATGAAATCTAGGTAAAGTTTGTAAAGTAGCGGTGGGGCCCATGATCAACGTCACACATTAATATTTGATGGGTTATTTTCAAAGGTAAGAACAATGGTTTTCTTTGTTGGAGGAGAAATATAAAGCTCACAACAATTGCTAATAGTTTTCACCTTTTCACTTTGCATTCGTGATATGCGATGACTGCTGGGAAGTGTGGAGTAAATGATGGTGGGCCTTCATAACTCATTTTAATATTATCATTTGATAATGTTATAAAGGTAAGTAAAAATCAAAATATGAAATACACGAGAAAATGGTTGTAGAGGTGAATTTAAATATTCACTAAGTGAAAACAAAATACTCTCTTTGCTGGAAAATCAAAACATAAAGGCTTGGGTAAATCTTTTATTGCTTGATAGAATAAAATATGCTCATCGCTAATAATTTTTTTATTTTTCACCTCAAACTAGAGAAGTACGATGATGTTCAGTAAGTGTGGGAGTAAACAGTGGTGGGGTTGGCCAATGTGTAAATTTTGTTGGCATCATTGGGTAAAGCTTTGATGGTGGAAAATAATCAAATGATAAATGCCTGAGTGAAATAAATTTAATTTTTCAGGATAAATCAAGAGCTTTTATTGTTGGGAATTTTACATTGTGAACTCATGGGTGAATGGTTTTCTATAGCCATTTTGATTTTTAAAGTGCTGAAAATTAAAAGAAAGGTGCCCAGGTGAGTGAGTTTTTTATTTGCCCAGTAAAATGTGAAGGATTTTCATGATAATGATAAAAGGCTTTGTATTACTGGGTGAGAAGAAGGGTAAATAAACAGGTAAAGAAGAATTTTCTTCAGTAGAATGAAGAATGAATTCTTTCATAAATAGAAAATTTTCAACTGCAAGTAAAAGAGAATGATGAGAAATGAGTCTACTCGAGAAGGGAATATTTTCTATTACGGGGAAAAGGAAAGATGCATGAATCAAAGGGTAGATGGGATTTTCTTCAAGCAATGGAGGTAGTTATTGATCTATGGAGATGGATGTTTCCAGGTGTCTAAAATGGATCTCCATTTAGGGTTTTGCACTTTCGTTAAGTGTAGATTTTTTTCTCAAAAAAGAAGGTTGCTCATTCTTTTATGTCTCAGGGGAATACTTTTGTAATAGAGTCTAAAATGTATAGTGTGGTTTTAGGATTCTGAAGTTGTTTGATTCATGTAATGAAGAAGTTATTCACAACAATGTTATATTTGCATGTACAAAATGATCATATATTCTGAGTTAGTTGTATCCATTATACACATTATACAAATTATGAATAAATAGAATCAAGAGTTTTTGTTATTTATCTTCTGGTTTTTCCATTAATGTTTTTTCGGTGTTGCTACTTTCATTCAAAGAATGAATTAAATTGTATGAACATAAACAGAGGTTTGTACAATTGTATACTTGGATTAATAAAGTATGATTGGTTTGATTTCTAGTATTTGTGGTGTAACACATCATCTGATAAGCATAGTTATGACAAAATGAATGTTGTGATAAGTTAGAAATTATTTAATTTAGGTGACTCCACCATGGGATTAGGCACTAGTCTTTAAAGTTATAGTTTCTTGAGATTGTTTGTGAGTAGCTACATTTTAAATTAAAATTTACTTATCAATCTCTATATGAATGTGTGTTGAACGTAACGTATTACATCTCTTATGTTTGAATCAGACATTACCATGAAGGTTAGCCAAACCTTTAAGGTATTGTGTCTATTAAGCATATAAAGGAGAATTATCTATTTACTTTGTGTTTGATACTTTGGCACACAGGTATCTAAAAGCACATTGTTGGGATCACCCTCCCAGGGACCTCATAGAGCAAAAGTGTAGGGGAGAAGTGGGTTTTAGATTCAATCTCTCGTTCGTTGGCCAAATCTCTCCTTGAATCTAACCATTAGGCCTGGAAACCCTTTAGGATTCAAGTGGATAGCAGATTTGAGTACCAACAAAAACCACCATAGATCAAACCCCCTTGGATAAAACCGCACTAGTTTTAAACCATACCTATAATGGAATCTCCTTTACACCTATCAAAATACTGATAAAAAACCACTTTTGATTTTATTTTTGCGGGATCAAATGAATTCATTTAAAATTTATTTTTTGTAAGTATGTAGTTCTTATTATAAGCTTCCCAAAAAGTATAATTTTCAATATATTTAATTTGATTATTATATTTATTTTTTATTTTTTGTGAATTTAGATTTTTCACTAAAAATCAAGCTCTATGTTCTGCACATGTGGAAAAATAGCTTGTTATCGAAAAAATTGAAAAATATCTCTACACTAGATATTGATGTCCTTGATCCAACATAAAAAAGAAAATAGAATTTTGATACATAAAAAAAGTATGTTTTAGTCAATAAATCATGTCTAAATTGTAATTAGTCTGACTTTGAAACCTAATTAAGAAAAAAAAAAATTCAATGAAATGCTATTAAACCAATTCCATGCACTACATATCACAATCACGAATCTAAATTTGAAAAACATAGAATTCTATCCTTCGTAGAAAAAAAGGTATGTGTTAGCCAGTAACATCACTCTTTAAAACTAGTGTTTACTGTTAAAAACTAGTTTTCAAAGGAGATGGAAAAAAAAGTACAATATGATTCCAAAAATTTTGAAAAAAATATATGTAGAATCTACAGATGAAATGTCACAAATCACTAGTTTGCATCATCTTCAAATTCCTCACAGTCTAGCCACTATAGATGCTCAAAAGTGAATATTTTGTTAAACAAATTCAGTTCAGTGTCTAGTTTGGCCAAAATTCTAAACCAGTATTGTGGGATCACCCATAAGAGTAGTTAATTCAACCTCCAATTGCAGGACATGAAACTCACTAACCTAACCAAATAGGTTATGTAGCTTATCCCATATCTCCTTTGGTGTATCCAACTCATCAATATGAAAGAGGGGACTATTAGAAACATTCAATTTCATCAAATCCATAGCTTGGTCACACTTATTTCTATAGGAAAATATTTCAATTTCCTTAGCAAGATTGGGTTGGACATTACTTAGTGTGGACCATAGACCTTGAGATCGAAGCAACCTACACATTTTCATTTTCCACATATGGTGATTATGGGGGGTTAACAATTTAATAAATTCAGGAGTGGCCATTGCAACAAAAGGCAAGAAAATACAACAAACTAACCAAAACCTCCAAAAACCTACTAATGTAGCATCTAAAAATTATATTTCACCACTTTCAAAAAATACTTCAAGCAAAAAAAAGGCTAATTATTTAAAAATGGAAAAAAAAGAGCAAAATAGGGGCACCTTGTTTGTTTGTAGAATCTCACACCACTAGAAATCCAAATCTTTGCACAAGTCTCAACAACTCAAGGCATACCACAAGCCTCTGTGAGTCTTTCTCACATTAGGAAACCACATTACAAAGGTATTTAAGGAGCAAAAAACTTCCCCTTCCAGCCAATGTGGGATAACTTCCCCAAAAACACAAATTCAAAAACCTAGGGGCCCACCTCCACTTCGACTAAAGAAGCCCGAAATACATATTGTCTTAAACTAAGTTGTAAAGTATAAAGTTTGAATATGTATGCATCAATAAAACAAATTTTCAGCAACAAAAAATTGCCTCCAACTCACAAGAAATTTGCACCTAGTAGAGATGAAACACTTCCTCCACAAAGAACGTGGGTTTAGAATGCAAATTGTAGGTCCTCTGGCTTGAAAATTGTGCCCCTTACATATTTGAAATGCACCACCAATCTGAAAATTTGGAGCAGAAAAAAATGTGCTTCAAAGGAAACTTGTGGCCCTTCTCTTCCGCCAAATACAAATTCATGAGATGTGCATAGGATTTTTGTGCCATAGAAAAAGTACCATTTTCTTTACATGGGATTAATTCATGATAAAATGGACTTAATGAGGGCTTGATTTGGGTGTTGTGAGGCATTTTATGCATCCACACTAGGTCTTGGACTGTTGGTGTAATTAAAAGTGTTGTACCTTGTCCTAGGTCATAATTACACCTTAGTTAAGTTTACATAGGGACCACATAGGAGGTTGCTGGACATTTTCCACTTTTGGTGGACTTGACATGTCATTACTTTATCACTTCCACCTTCTGTGGGTGATACACCTTTTGTAGTGATTATCACATTATCACTTTTCCACTTCAGGTGGAGTGATAGCTTTTCATAGTTGTCTCATGCCATAGGATTATGACACTTTTCATAATCTTATGCCCTTCTATGTTCTCACCTTGGCTATATAATCAAGGGGTTTCCCTCATTTGTAAACAATCACAACAATCATATCATTGACATTGAATACAGTTTATTCTTTTCATATTCATCTCTCTCTTTTTTTCTTTTCATTTGGTCCATAGATCTTGGTATCCATAGCCAATTCTAACATGGTATCAGAGCAGGTTGGGTGCCATTGGAGAGTCTTTTTCTGAAGAGAGATTCCAAGATTTGGGGGTGTTGCATTTTTGGCTCTTTATTGCAAGTTTATATTGGAGCTTGCTGGTGCAAATATTAGCTCAACATTGTGTCCGGAAGGTTTGAGAAAGTTGATTTTTCTTTTTCTTTAGTCCAAATCGGACATACGAGGCCAAATAAATGAGGGTTTGAAGCTGAAGAGTGGTTGCCAGATTCATAAGGTAGGTGCAATTTTGGAGCATTTTGGGTCAAATCCGATCCTACCATCACATCCAGAAGGGCCAAAAAGCCTAAGATCGACTGTCAAATCGTTCAAATCATAGCAGTTGTCTGGTGAGGAATTTTTTTTTTACTCAAAGAGTTGTACGGCCCCTAGGTCGTCATTATTGCATGTCGGTACGATTTTTAAAAAAAAAATTTATTGTTTAGTTTTTAAATATTTTCTGAAAATCTTCAAAAAAAAAAAATTGTACCAATCAAATATTTTTTATTGTGAAAATTTTGTATTAAAAATCAAAAGATTTAAATTTTTTTTGAGGTACTCTGTAGTACCTAAGGAGCAGGTACCGCAGACCTCATGACTGTACCACAAGGAGCCACATGGCCTGTCGGCCGTGGCCCCCACGACACTCGCCATTCACTCTTCCGGCGACCTCAACAATAAACCTGGCATCGACATTCATAGCTCGACCAGCCAAAAAGAAATCTGACAACCAAAGAAAATAATCGACAGTCAATGCAAAAGATTCTAGTGTACAACCAGGACATGTCGTGTGTCAGTCATCGATCACATCAGAGATTTCGCTGAAGATTCCAGCCCACCAACGGAAAAGAATATTTCATTGAACACTAAGAATATTCTGGCAGAGGACAGATGACAATGGTGACGGCTAAACAACCGTCAAATTTAATCAGCTAGATTTTTGACGTCATCCTTGCATCAACATTTTCAAAAAAAAAAATCCCCCCTCACCGTTTGCATTTTTATTTTCATAGGAAAACTTTGAAGGCTCATAACTTAGTCATTTTGGCTCCTTTTTTCAAGCAATATTTTTTTATTTAGGCTAATTTTTCATGCTCTACATAGTGGTGCAATCAGAATTTGGTTTTGGTGTCTGGTTTTTCCTGAAATTGCAGATTCTCACAGGTGTTGCTGCTTCGCCCTCATTTTGGGAACTTCGAGAGCTCATATCTTGCTCCTACGGTAATATTTTTGGGTGCAGTTTTTTTTTAAAGTGCATGATTTTTTGTGTACTTATCAATGGTATGATCAGATTGATCTCATTTTGTACCAAAAATTTTACTTGATTCTGTGGCCTATTCTGGCATTTGCATGTACCAAGATCAAAGACCACTTTGCTATTTTTGGCAAGTGGCAACTATAAAAGAACTAAATATAAATTGCCAAATCAGATATTGCTTGGGGGGGTTTCTTGACTGACTGATTTGGGGGGGTAATCTTGCAGTGATTTTTTGCATTCTTTTGCTCGATTTGTGTTCTTACAATGGGGAAATCTCAAATTGAACCCCTATTCCACATAATTATGTTACATGGAGAAAATTAGTATGGAACTGTCTCATGATGAATGGTTTAACAGGTCATCTAAAGGACATAATTCAAAAACCTACTGATGCTAAAGAATTGGCAAGGTGGGAGATTGATCGTGAGAAAACACTTGGATGCATATGTTCATTAGTCTCATTTGATTTGCAATTTCATATTGAATCATGCAATACACCTAAAGAAGCATGGGAGACTTTTGAGAAATTGTATGGTAAAACAAATAAGATTAGAGGTTATCAGATTGATAATGATTTGATGAATCTTGATCCAAAATGTTTTGACCACATCCAAGACTACATCTCCAAAGTCAAGCAATTAAGAACATAGTTGAAAGAATGCAGTATTGAAAAAGAGGATTTACAATTGATTCTGAATGTGTTATCCAAGCTTGGTCTTGAGTATTTAGTGTTTGTTTCTGGCTTTCATACCCATTGAATTTCTATGGGAGCATCATACATTGATCCTAAGTTTGATTACTTTGCAAATCTCCTAATTCAAGTGGAAGCTAAGTTAATGAACATGGGTCTAATCAAGTCTTCCAAGCCACAAGCATTAGTGGTAAATGAGTCTAAGGTATAGAAAGAATCAAGGAATCTTGATAAGAAGCAAAAGAAGAAAAAGAACAAGCCACATAAAGAATCAAAATCCTCAACTTCAAAAGGAGAATCATCTAATGAGAGGCCTTTTTGTGCATATTGCAAGAAGGATGGACATGAAGAACATTATTGTTATAAGAAGGAAATTGATGAGTTAAAAAACCTTCTTAAAAAGAATCACATTGATTTACCTTCTAGAATGTCTGAATCTTCTTCTCGTTCTACTTCAAAACAGTCTAAAAAGGACAAAGGTCAAGCATCTACATTAGGATATAAAGGACAAGCTCTTTGTGCTCTTTTAGGTCCAAGATCAGGGAGATGGCTTCTAGATTTAGGAGCATCTCATCATATGGCATCTTCACAGACTATCTTCTCTTCATTTCAGCCTTGTTCTATGTCTCCTATCTTGATGGGAAACAATACATACATGAGTGTAATAGGGAAGGGATCTATTAGCATTGGGGACAACACTTTTCAGGATGTCTTGTGTGTTCCTCATTTGATGAACAATCTTCTTTCCATTTATCAAATTACACATGGTGGAGATGGGAGAACTATGGAGTTCACTCCTGATTCAGTTATCATTCGAGACTTGGAGACTAGAGATATCATTTCTGCTGGGGTGGTTGATCATTCATCTCGGTCGTATACCTTTGCACAGTTTGCTTCTAATGGTGACATTGTTCCTTCGACTATTGATCATATGAACCATGATTCAGAGGAGAATTTTGGCTTCTTGAACTTGGGAATTCTCACATCAGATCCAATTCTTGAGCCATGCATTTCATCTCCTCCAACTACTATTGTACTTGATGATGCTTGTGTTGCTATAGTTTTGGCTTCTAGTGATTCAGTGTAGCATGATCCTCATTATCTTCCAGATATGGCTACTTTGGATGGATTCTTGACATGTATTTCAGACTTGCTTGTGGAGTCTCATCTTGTAGATTTGGAAGAAATAATCGATAGCATTCATCTTCTCTTTGATGAAGATGAAGCTTCTTCAGTTGTTGTGAGGGAACACCTTGACCCTCTTGTTCATTCTCTACATGACCATTCTTCACAGATTGGCGTGACTATGGATAATTTTGGACAACATTTGGAGGAGGCTTCTCTGTCTTTAGATGGGATGTCCTTGTCTTTGGATTGTGCTCTACATCAGTCTCTACTAGATGTTGGATTGTTCTCTTCAACAGTGTGGCCTAGAACACCTGTTTGGAGTGCCCCAGCTTTTAGCATCAAAATGGAGACACTTGAGCATGCTTCAAATACATCATCATACATCATACATCTTGACATCCTGCATTCATCCATGGTTTTGTTTCTTCCTAAGGGGAGGAATGTTGTTCAGTGAGATTGGATCATCTTCAACATTCAATGTCGAGCTTCTACCATCATTGCAGGAGACTCAACATTGAGGGGGGGATACCTTGTCTCTCTTCCACTTCTTTGTTATTGGGGGGTCTTTTTCCTCACATGGGGTTGTTACATTCTCATTATTCATTGAGAGCATTTCTATTTTGTATTTCATCTCTCTTTTGGGGAGGTTTTTTGTCCCACTGGGTTTTCTCCTTTTCTCCATTTCTGAGAGATTGCATTTCATTTCCATTGCATGTACATGGGTACCTAACATGAACTAGTAGTCGGGACCCATCATTGAATCTTTGTGTCATTTTCATAATAATATACTACTCCCTAACTTGCACTTAAGGGGGGGTGTTGGTGTAATTAAAAGTGTTGTGCCTTGTCCTAGGTCATAATTACACCTTAGTTAAGTTTACTTAGGGACCACATAGGAGGTTGTTGGAGGTTTTCCACTTTTGGTGGACTTGACATGTCATTACTTTATCACTTCCACCTTTTGTGGGTGATCCACCTTTTGTGGTGATTATCAAATTATCACTTTTCCACTTCAGGTGGAGTGATAAATTTTCATAGTTTTCTCATGTCATAAGATTACGACACTTGTCATAATCTTATGCCTTTCTATGTTCTCACCTTGGCTATATAATAAAGGAGTTTCTCTTATTTGTAAACAATCACAAAAATCATATCATTAACATTGAATATAGTTTATTCTTGTCATATTCATATCTCTCTCTCTCTCTCTCTCTCTCTCTCTCTCTCTCTCTTTTGCTTTCCATTTGGTCCATAGATCTTGGCATACATAGCCAATTCTAACATGGACCCTTGCAAATTGAATAACATGCTTTTAATGACTTCTTGTAAAGGTGTTGTAAGATTCTTTCATGCTTTTCTACACTTAATGAACCTATTTCTCCCTAATTCAACATTATAAAATGTGTTTAATAACATTATTACATTAATCTAGAAGTTTTTTGAGTTAGACTTAATGTTAAACTAGTGTTGTAATGTGTCTTGCACATTCACATTGGTTCTTGTTCCTTCCTAGGCTATGTGGACCTCATTTTAGTGTTGTAAAGTGTATTTATTCACACTTTCACATTGATTTATATGTCCCAATCCCTAATTGACATTTACATCATCACTAATAGGCCCCTATTAACCCATATTGTGCACCTTGAGGCATAATTTTATCAAATAACCAACATAGTCATCATATAAACCTGATTTTCTTACTTCTCGACATTCCAACTAGCAAAAATGGCCCCTGTGGGACACATTCGCCATTAGTGGTGAATTAGTCCCATCTAGGTGGCACCCATTCACCATTAGAGCTGAATGATCCCATTTGAGCCATTTTCGAGGTATGAGCGGCAAAAATTAGGGTTTTTATTCAATTTTTCTTCATTTCAGCCTTAGGGGTCCAATTTATGGGAAAATAAGGTGAATTTCCTATAAATACAACCTTTTAAACCCTAATTCATCATAACTTAACTTCATTTATCATTTTTCTTCCATCTCAAGAGAAGCAAGCCAAGGTTTTGTCATTCTACGTCACCAAGGTAGCACTTTTCAGACATTCAAGGGTAGAATCTTCATGTTTTGTTGCATACATTCAAGTTCAATTATCATAGCAAGGTAACAACTCTATTTTTTCATGCTTCATTACATTCTTTCATCATTTTGGTTAAATTACCTAAACGGGGTTTGACCAAGGCAAACCCCCATGCCTTAACATTCAACATTTCTTCTCTTCTTGTGTGTTTGTAGATTTAGGTCCCTTAAGCTTGGAAATAATTGAAGATAAAGTTGCAAATTTATTCAAGTCTTCTACTGATTCAACAAGTCAAAATATCAACAAAAGCTTATTTTTTAGACCCATAAATTAGAGTTTCGGAAGCGGACACCTGTAGGAAGTTAAAGTGTAGATCAACTTGTTTTAGAATCTACCTTTGAAAATTCAAAAATTAAAAAGTGGACTCATTCGCCATGGGTGGCGAATGAGTCCCATCAACTCAGTTTACTAGAACTGGGACTGATTTTCCTAGAACGGAAAATGAGTCCCTCCAGGCCAAAAAATCAGTATCAACAGTGTTTCAAAAGCAATTTTTACTCTCCTTGAAGCCTTCAGGTTCACACTTTAAGTTCCATTCATTTCTATTTAGCTTTGCATTTGTTTCTAGTTCATTGTTGTATTACACAATGTGTTTTCAAACATCACTTGTTTCTTAGGTTTGGAATTCATATTCGATCAATTTAATAGCTTACTTGCACTTAGATCATCTTATTTAATCATATAAACATCATATATTGCATAATTTGAATGAAGCCCTTAGCATTTTTGGCCCTATCTCTCTCCTTTTAGGTGAAAAACCCTAGAAATGCTAGAAAGGTGCATGGTGCCAAAAATCTACAGTTCATTTTGGTGAACCTATTTTTTGAACATCTTATTTTCTGATTTGGAGTCCATTTTTATCCTGATACTAGCTTGCATTGAATTTGGATTAGAGTTGCATTGGTTAATTTACATCTTGGGTTTGAATTTTTTTTGTATTAGAAAAAAAGTGCATTTAGCTTGCATTTTTGCATGCAATTTCCTGAAAAATTTATGAAATTCTACATCTCCATCTTAGGTATACATCATACAACATCAAACACATAAAAAAAAATCCCAAATTTCTGAAAATTTTGCAAAAAACTAGTACTAGGACTCATTCGCCATACTGAGCGAATCAGTGCCTATCTAGATTTTTGACTGACTGTTACAACATCAAAAATATGATTTATGTGCTTCATAATCCTCCTAGTATCATATAGTATAAGTCTGGAAAATTTCTAGAAGATTTGTTTTATGCATTTTGCTCAAAAACATCATTTTAGATTCCTCATTTTTCAAATCACTTCATTTGCAAACACCATTTCATTTGAAAATGCTTACATTTTTGCAATTTCCCATAAAATTGATAAAAGTACTTTTCACTTTTGCATATACAATATTTCTATTCCTAAAACTTTGCATAAGTTTGTTAAAAGTGCTTTTCATTCTTGCATGTACATTGTTTTCATTTTCCAAATCTTGTATATATTGGATAAGAATTTTTTGTATCTTTGCATATACATTGTTCATGTCTTGTTGAAACAATGCATGAAATGGTTACATGTAATTTTCTTTCTTATTCAAATAGTCCTAGTACCTTACATATGTAGACATGTTAAGAAACATTTCCTATCCCCTCCCTATGAGAATGTTTTAGCGAAAGAGACTACAACTTGGGCCATTCCTAATGATCATACTTGTTCTTCTCATAATATCTCTCTTCTTGGTGACAAAGATATTTTAGTAGAAGAATCAATTAATGCTCAAAGTTTTGAGAATCCTAGTTGTTTCTCTCTTCTTACCTCTCTTAGTGGACAATACATTCTAAACTAACATAACACAACCTTAGATCATCATGAAAACAACATTTGTTCTTCTTTTAGTATCTCTCCTAGTTGTGAAGTAGATACTTTGATGTTAGACACCACAATCGATGAAGGTCATGAATATCTTAGTTGTCCTCCTTCACCTAGGGAAACCCCTCTTGAAAAACACTCTTCAACCATTGATCATTCCCCTACTTGTGATGAAGTCCTTTTAGAAGAGCCAACCTATGAATGTCACAAACATTTGGCTTATTTCCAAAAAACTCCCTTGTGGAATCCAAAACTGAAGGTTTTATTTTAAAGTTGGATATTGTGAAAGCCTATGACCGTGTGGAATGGAAATTCCTGCTTAAAATCATGAGAAAGTTTGGATTCAACATCAAAGTTCTTCTAATGGTTGAACAAATTGTTTCTATTGCTTCCATCTTTGTTATGGTGAATGGATCCCCCTCACATTTTTTCCTGAATTCGAGAGGTTTAAGATAGGGAGATCCTATCTCCCCTATTTTGTTCACTATTATGGCCAAATGTCTTGGGCGTAATTTGAAAAGATTGATTGACTAGGGTTCTTTGGTGGGACTAAGCCCCTCTTCTAGTAATCTGATTTTATCTCATCAAAAATTTGTTGATGATACTATGATGATGGGGAGGTCCACGGTGAGTGAAGCTAAGAATCTGAAAATAATTTTGGATGAGTGTGAGAGAGCCTCTGGTCAGTCAGTTAATAGATTGAAAAGTTAAATTTTATTTTTCAATAATCCTGATCACAGATAGGTCAAGATAGGAGGAATTTTGGGTTGTAGAGTGGATTTCTTACCTTCCATTTATCTTGGTCTGCCTTTAGGTCTTAAACCTCCCGAGTCCTTTTGGTGTTCACTGGTAGATAGGTTTAGCAAAAAGCTTGTTGCATGGAAAGGAGCCCTTCTTAGTCAAGTAGGAAAAAATCATCTTCTTAAAGCCTCTCTTCAAAATCTTCTGATTTATGCCCTAAGTCTTTTCGAAATTCTCGCTAAATATGCTGATGATATTGAAAAAATCTAAAAAATATTTCTTTGGTCAGGGGTTGAAGAAAGAAAGATAATGCCTCTTATTGGATGGGATCTTGTCTATAGCTTGAAGAAGATGGGTGGACTTGGTCTAAGAAAGATTATAATGTTGAATAAAACGCTTCTTGCTAAGAAAATTTGGACATCCTTCTCATCTAATGGGGAATGGAAATACATTTTAAAAAGTAAATATATGGCTAATTGTAGATCTCTTAAGGCTCTTCTGGACTCTCCATCACTGCTCCATGGATTAACATGCTTGAATGACATGATTACTGGGAGAAATATTATGGATTTAGGTGTTGGATGGAATATAAGAAGTGGAAATCAAGCCAAGTTCTGGGAGGATAGATGGCTACTAAGGGATCCCCTTATTAACAATGAGAGGTTTAACAGGTGGGCTAATATATGCAAAAGGAATTTTGGAACTCAAGTTAAGGACTCTTGGTGGGATGGGGGATGGGTGGACTTATGCTTGCTTAGCCCAGAGCTTGCTTTGATCCACTCATCTTTTTTGGCTGTTAGCATGGGTTCAAATTAGCAGGATGACATCTTAGTCTGGGCAGATAACCCTTCGGGCAATTTCTTAGCTTCTTCAGCTGTTTCTCTTCTGTCCTTTTCTCAATCCCCTGCTCCCTTCTGGGCTAGAGCATGGATTAAACATTTGACTCCTAAAGTCAATATCTTCTTCTGGATCCTTCTTCAAAAAAAAGTGCTCACAGTTTAAAATCTCTGTAAGAGAGGATTCCAGATACCTAATAGATGCTATCTATGTAAGAATGAGGCAAAGTCTGCTAATCACTTGTTTATGCACTATCTGTTTACTGCTACCATATGGAGTAAGTTTATGACTCTCTGGAATATATCATAGGTGTTTCCTTATACAATTGAAGACTTCTTCTATCAATGGAAAGTTCCCTCTTTGAATCCTTATATTGGAAGATTATTGGCTTTCACTTTCCCCTATATAGCATGGGGTGTGTGGAAAGAACAAAATAATAGACTCTTTAGAGACAAGGAAATGTCGGAGAACAATGTATTTGAAAAAACCTTCAAGTTAATTGTTGAAAACTATAATATCGTTCCTCAACAAGAGAATAAAAAAGAGGCTATGGTCTGCACTCCATATGATTTAAAGATAGCCAAGGAGTGGAATATTAAAAAAGATGTGTCTAGGGCTTCTAAAACTACAAAAAAAGACCAGATAGGGGTGTGTTGGAGTTTTCCTCTGTGTGGTTGGTCTAAAGTTAATTTTGATGGCGTGGCTAAGGGAAACACGGGGTTGGCTAGAAGTGGAGGTGTGATTAGGGATTCTAATGGTAATTTTTTAGAGGTGGTGGCTATTCCCATTGGATCTTAAACTAATCATGTGGTTGAAGCTATTGGTGCCTTTCATGTGATTAACTTGGATCTTAGCAAGAATATTAAATATTTATGGCTTGAAGGAGACTCTAAAAACATTTTATTTCCTCCTAGGGAAGTCCTCTCCATCATGGTGTATCAAGAGTTGGATAGAAGAGGCTCAGTCTCTCTTAGATAATTTTCATAAAGTTAAAATAACTCATGCATTTAGGGAAGCCAACTGCGTGGCTAATTTCTTTGCTAACGAAGGGGTTAAACAATTAGAGTTGGTCATGTGGAAGAACCTCAGTGATCTTGGCACTGATGTGAAGGATTTAATTTATTATGATATCACGCATGGGAAAGCATAAATTTATTTCGATGATGAAAGTGAGTAGGGCCAAGTACTTCAAAATCACTAGATTTGATGGGGTTGCTTTTAATTTCTTAAATGGAAGTAAGTGGCAACATGTTTTGTGGGTTCTCTAGTTTGGCTGCGACATTTCATTTCAGAATTTTTGCTTTGGTAGTGAGGTTCTTGTGACTATGGGAGGAGATAGGAAAATGGTGGAGTCGGAAACCTACGAAATGCATAAGAGGAATCCGAAGGTCTTGGAAAAAATTGAATGTGGTGGGCTGCTCCCTCTCATTGAGAAGCTTCATGGGCTTGAGTTGCAGGCTACCAAGTGCTTTGAGAAAAAATGGAAGAATGGGGAAATAATTATGTTTGGTAGGTAGGTCAAGGTGGATGAGAACCTCATTGGAGAGGTGACTAGCATGTCTACTGAGGGAATGAAATTATTTCATGACAGAAGGTTCTTTGATGAAGCGGTTATTAGATTCCCTAGGAAAGACAAAGAAAAGACCAAGCTAATAAAAGTATCCAATAGCTACTTTCAAGTGGATACGATTAAATCGCTATGGAGGAAGGTGCTTAGAATCATCATGGAATACATTACTTTGGACAGTAGATTCACCAGGGTTTATGGCTACCACTTCACCTTGCTTAACCATTTTTGTCATAAGGTAAGGGTTTCTTTACCTTATTATTTGTATTGTTCCATGAGCAATAGCCTAGAGGAGCATAATAAGGATCCTAAGAAGTACCCTATTCTGCATAGTAGCCTTATTAGGCTTATTTATGAAGACTTTCAAAATATGTCGGCCTTATCCAACCCTATCCTGGCTTCACCCTCAGAAGAAGAGGATACTGAGGATAGTGTTCAAAGGATGTTAAGGAGCTTGACCCTATGTGGAATGTTGAAAGTCCCTTGACCCCAAATTATGGTAAGAAAACCGAACAAGGTAATCCCCTACCCAAGAATCAAAGTGTTGTCCAAAACCCTAGCTGCTCTATTTTGAAAGCTAAAAACCCTAGCCACTCTGGTCAGAATGTCAAGCCCACTCAAAAAGAATCCCCTGCTAATAAACTGGTCTCTTACTCTGAGGATTCCTAGGATGACTTTTTGGAGGCCCCTTTAGGGTGAAGCCACAATAGTGGTTTACAATTGAAGTGAGGAAGGAAAACTCACAAAAAATGAATGCATGACAAAAAACTTGATTTTAGGGGTTCGTATGAACCTATTGGTTCGACTGAACCCATTACGAGTTCACTAGAACCTAGGTTCGAGCGAACGATTTTAATGATTTCCTGCCAAAAAAGCCAACAAAACACCTTATAAAAGGGGGGTTTGAATGAACCCTGGTGATAGATACAGGGTTGTCTTTGGAAACTTTCACCATTCCATGCTCAGAGTCCTTGTCTTGAGAAATCCTAAAGGATCTTTTTCAACCTGACCTATAAGCCCTATTCCTGATAATAGAACTCTTCATCTTACTGACCAACCCTGCTATCATTTACAATGCATTCAACCAAGCAATTCTTGGTGCTTTTTCTCACTTTCTCCATCTAGCCCTTAATGCTCTTAAAGACTAGCTGATCTCCAAATGTTTACAAATCTTGTTACAGGGGTGTGATATCTCTCCCATGGCTTCAAAACTATCCTACTATGTTTCTTGTTCCATCTCAGGTCTTCTTTTTTCTATAGCTGCCCCAAAACCTAGGCTAGGGTTTTAGGAGGGCTAGTAGCCCATGAGCCCCTATTAGGTCTCTTAGCCTGAGGTTTTAGGCTATTGCTCCTTCCTGCTCAGTGAACATCATAAACTCAAAGAAAGAACCCTAGCTCAATTTTGGAGCTCTTCAATATTTTTGGGGTTTCAGACCTTCTCAGGTCGTACACAGGGTTATCCTAATTTTAAGAGATTTAGGGCTTTTTAAAGCCTTTCTTGGTCACATAGTGGACTGTTTCCTCCTTCCAGCCACCAAATGGATTGGTGATGACCCCTGGATCTCGTTTAACCTTGGTTTTTGTCTCTTCCAATCATTTCACACCTTAGTTGTTAAGGAGTTGACTCCCCTGCTACATTAAGACTTGTCTCTAATTGTCTTTTCCAAGCCGGGCATCACAAGCTCACCTAGGAAAAGCCTTGTAGCATGCTATCTGAACTTCTATTGGCTCCTACCCCTAAAATATGTACACTAATGGAGTTTATCCACCTTCCCGATGTTTCCATACTTCTTGGTACGGTGGGAGTGCGGGCTAAAACTCCATTTTTATCACAATTATAGAAAAAACAACAACAAGAAACAACACATAATTTACAAAACAAATGAAAGCGATGGGATAAATAACTAATGAACCAGATAAATGCTTCAAAAAGCTTCACTACATACTATTTAGTCCAACAAAAATATTTTCTCAAATCATCTATCTGCTGTTCCAAGAACAAGAACAGGAAAAACCAGAAAATATTAACAAGAACACTATTTTTCTTCCACTCCTAAAAACACAGTCCATACATTCAAGCTTCCAACCCCTTGAAAGGTTGAAGCAAGCTTTAAATATTCCTCCCAAATGGTTAAGCTTCTTAGTTCGAGCTTTTGGATGCCCTAAAGATGCAAGTTGTAAAACCCCATGTGTTTTCAAGCACTTAGACAAGATTGGTAAAGGTGACAAGCTGGGGCTTCAAAACCCATTAATGTTTTCCAACTCCTAATCCTTTGATCAAAAATTGATCAAGCATTATTCAAAACAAAAACCCTAGCTAGATGGTCAACATGACCTCAACAATACCACAACAAAAATATGACTTCCAACAAAACTTTAAGGGAACCTAGTAATTTCCCAGGTGCTCCTGCACCATTCTCCCCCTCTCAGCTCAGACATGAAAGATTGGAAGGAGAGAATAAGGACAGGTCAATGCCCTGCTTTTTAAAATCAGCTTCATCCACCCAAGTAGCCTCAGATTCAGGCTTGGTCTTCCACTTGATGAGGTGTTCCATGTACACCTTGTGTCTTGTGGTCTTCTTCACCCTTGACTCCAATATATTGTTTTCCTGAGGCTTGTACTAAGTAGGAAAGTTCACATTATTGATGTCCTTGAGAACTTCCTGACTGTTCTGACCCTCATCATTGACTGATCCCTTGTACTTGATCAAATCGGCAATATTGAAAACTAGAGAGATGCCCAAATCTGATGGTAATTCCACCTTATAGGCATTATTGCCATATTTGGCTAACACCTTGCATGGACCCACTCTCTTCATCTGCAACTTGGTTGCCATTCCTTTCTACAATTTGGATTTGTTGAGGTGGACAATAACATAATCCCCAACTACAAATTGTTCATCTCTCTTTGACAAATCGGCTTTTTCCTTCAACTTTTGGGTTGTTGTTGTAACTGTTTGCTTGACCTGCTCATGGATGTCCTTCATTATCTGACTGAAGTCTTCTGCATGTCCACTTCTATTCTCTTGAGATCCAAGGTCTCTAAGCTCACAAATTCCTCTTGGGTGCATCACATACACAACATCAAATGGACTTTTCCCTGTAGTTCTATTGACACTATCATTATAAGCATATTCAGCTTGGGAAATCACCATATCCCATGTCTGTCCATATTCTTTAGTTAAGCACCCCAAAAGGTTTCCCAACACTTTTTTAACCACCTCTATTTGACCATCAGTCTGAGGATGGTATGCTGATCCAAATGACAGATTGGTACCCAATCTGCTCCATAAAGTCTTCCAAAAATGGCTCATGAATTTCACATCCCTGTCTGATACAATGCTCAATGGCAGTCCATGGATTCTTACAACTTCCCTGAAGAAGAGATGGTCTATGTAACTTGCATCATGTGTAGTCTTGCAAGGGATAAAGTGACTCATCTTGCTAAATCTGTCCACAACTACATAAACACTGTCAAAACCAGATTTGGTCTTTGGAAGACCTACCACAAAATCCATGCTCACACACTCCCATGGTCTATTGGGAATGGGTAAATGTTGATACAAACCTACATTGTTGGCTCCCCCTTTGGCTTTCATGCAAACTACACACTACTCCACATATTTCCTAACATCTTTTGCCAACTTAGGCCAGTAATAGAACCTTTGAACAAGCTCTAAAGTTTTATTGATACCAAAATACCCACTAAGACTGCCATTATGTTTTTCTTGAATCAAATTTTCCCTCATTGATCCCCTTGGGACACATAACTGATTACCCTTAAATAACAGTCCATTTTGCAATGTATATTCAACATACTGACTATGAAAATGATTCTCAAAATCAGAGCATACCTTGTAGGCTTCTGAAAAGTCTTCATCATCACCATAGAGGTCTGTGAAACTCTCTAACCCAATGCTCTTCAGCTGTATCTCTTGCATTGTCAACAACCTTCTGCTTAATGCATCTGCCACCTTGTTCATTTTCCCTTTCTTATGCTTGATGGTAAAAGTGAAAGCTTGGATGTATTCCATCCATTTCAAGTGTCTATTACTCAACTTCTCTTGTGTGTTGATGTAACTAAGTGCCTGGTTATATGTGAAGACCACAAACTCTTTGGGCAATAAAAAATGCCTCCACTTCCTAAGGGACTGCACTAAAGCATATAGTTCTAGATCATAGGTAGAGTACTTTTGTTTGACTTCATTGAGCTTTTCACTAAAGAAGGCTATAGGCCTACCTTCTTGACTAAGTACTCCTCCTACTGCTACTCCACTAGCATCACACTCCACTGTAAACAACTTATCAAAACTAGGAAATAACATAATGGGTTGAGTTTCCACTTCTTGTTTTAGTTTTTCAAACCCTATATCAGCTTCTTGACTCCACTTAAACTTTGTTTTTAGACCACCTTTAATAGTATCTAGGACTGGTGCACATATGCTACTGAAATTCCTTATGAATTTTCTATAAAATTGAGCTAAACCATGGAAACTTCTTACCTTTGTTGCTGAGGTTGGTGTGGGCCAGTTGAGGATGGCTTCCACCTTGCATGGATCCATCTCCAAGGTTCCTTGGGAAACTATAAACCCCAAATACACAATCTCTTGCTTGAAGAACTCACACTTCTCAAGGTTAATTGCCAATTGCTCTTCTTGCAGCCTTTTAAGAATCATCTCCACATGTTTCAAGTGTTCTTTTGTTGTCTTACTAAAAATTAGTATGTCATCAAGATAGACTACTACAAAGATTCCTATGAAATCCTTAAGCACCTCGTTCATTAGTCTCATGAATGTGCTAGGGGCATTTGAGAGGCTAAATGACATCACTTTCCACTCATATAAGCCATCATTTGTCTTAAAATTTGTCTTCCATTCATCACCTTCCTTAATTTTGATTTGATTGTAGCCACTCTTGAGGTCCAACTTAGTGTAATACTATGCTCCTCCAAGGCAATCCATTAAATCTTCAATTCTAGGTATTGGGAACCTATACCTAATGGTGATCCTATTAATTTCTCTAGAATTAGTACAAAGTCTCCACTTACCACCTTTCTTAGTTGCCAAAACCACCGTGACTGCACATGGGCTGATGCTCTTTTGAATTAGACCTTGATTCAACAATTCCTCCACTTGCCTAGCCACCTCTTGGTTCTAATCTGGAGTGAGCTTGTATGCTGATTTGTTAGGAAATGAGGCTCTAGGTATGAAGTCAATTTGATGACTTATTGCTCTACTTGGTGGTAGAGTTGCTGGTGTACCATCACTCACTATGCTCTTGTACTTATCAAGTAACCTTTGGACTGTTTCTGGTAAGACTGTCCTTTTAGCCTTTTCTTCCTCTTTGGACTACATTAAAACCACATATCCTTCACCTCCTTGATGTAGATTTTTGATAAACTCTTTACCACTACTCAACAGGATGTTTGGTACCTTGGACTGCACTTCATCTTCTTCTATCAATGATATCAACTTGAAAGTTCTTCCATCCTTCTTGAATTCAATGGTGTTCTCCTTCCCATGATATATAGCACCTCTGTCATATTGCCATGGCTTGCCAAGCAGAAGATGGCATGCATCCATGGGTAGTACATCACAAACCAACTTGTCTTTATATCCTCCAATTGAAAATTCCACTGTTACCTGCTCATTCACTAGAACACTCTACCCTTTGTTCAACCATGTGACTTTGTAAGGGTTAATGTGAGGTTTGGTTTCCAATTTCAACTTCTTTACTACCTCCTAAGAGATGATATTATTTGTAGAACTAGAATCTACAATGACCTTGCATACCTTTCCAAATATCTTGCACCTTGCTCTAAACAAAGCTCTCCTTTGCTTGGGTTCTTCTTTGACTGGTTGTCTAATCAAAACCCTGTTAAACATCAGATTTTCTCCTACTTCTGATTCTATATGATTGATCTCAGATGCCTTAGGACTCATGATGTCCTCTTGTGCATAAGCCACTCTTTTCTCATTGCTTGAAGAAGATGCTTTCTCCGGGCACCTATAAGCAGGGTGACCTAGCTGATTGTAGTGATAACATTTCATTGTGGAAAAGTAGGAGTTACTTCTGCCTGCTCCTCTTCCCCTATTTGAACTTCCTTGAGGTCCTCTTCCTCTGTTAAATCCTCCTCTTGAAGATGTTTCACCTCCATGCTCAGTAAGCTTAGATTCTCCTCGGTTTCTTTGGTCACTACCTCTTCCTTGGTAACCACCACGCTATCCTCTTTGATCTCTGCCTCTGCCTCTGCCCTTAGAGGACTGATCATGCTTTCTTTTGTTCCTTTCCTCAATCTTCATAGCCAACTGATAACATTGGTGTACTATTTTAGGACTGAAAAGAGCCATCTCTTCTTGGATATTCCATTTTAAGCCATTAAGATACCTAGCCACTTTTAGGCTCTCATCCTCTGTCACATTTGATCTCAAGAAAAGCTTCTAAAACTCTCTAGTATAGGTGTTGACATCTTGGTCTTTCTGCCTTAGACATTGCCTCTTCTTGTGCAACTGAATCTCATAGTCATTTGGCATGTAGGCTTCCTTCACCTTAGCAACCATTCCTTTCCAAGTTGATATGGGCTATTTGCCTTCTTTTTCCCTCTCAGTCTAAACAAACTTCCACCATGTCAAGGCTGATCCTCTCAACCTTGATTTTGCAGCCTTCACCTTCTGTGCTTCAGTTACTCCATCACACTCAAAATGATTTTCCATGCCTTCTATCCAGTCCATGACTAGGTCTGCTTCCGTTTTTCCACTAAAAAGTGGTATACCTTCAAGTGCTTTTCCACTCAAAGCTTTTAATGCGTTTAAGAAAGGATCCTCCTTCAAAACATGGTTAGGTTCAAGGGTCTTATCTTCCTCTGCAACCTCTTCTTCTTTTGGAATTCTTCCCTCAAACTATGCACTCCTCACTGCTACCTCAAGTTGGGCTATTCTTTCCCTCAACTACTTATTGTCTTCTTCAACCATCTTAGCCAGTTCTGCATTGGTCACCATGGTGGAAGAATCACTTGACTCTATGTTTGACATGCAAGATTTCTTTCCCAAATCTTTCACTGCTCTGATACCAATCTGATAGATACAGCAGGGTTGTCCTTGGAAACTTTCACCGTTCCATGCTCAGAGTCCTTGTCTTGAGAACTCCTAAGGGATCTTTTTCACCCTGACCTATAAGCCCTGTTCTTGATAATAGAACTCTTGGTCTTACTGACCAACCCTCCTATCATTTACAATGCATTCAACCAAGCAATTCTTGGTGCTTTTTCTCACATTCTCCATCTAGCCCTTAATGCTCTTAAAGACTAGCTGATCTCCAAATGTTTACAAATCTTGTTGCAGGGGTGTGATATCTCTCCCATGGCTTCAAAACTATCCTACTGTGTTTCTTGTTCCATCTTAGGTCTTCTTTCTTCTATCGCTGCCCCAAAACCTAGGCTAGGGTTTCAGGAGGGCTAGTAGCCCATGAGCCCATATTAGGTCTCTTAGCCTGAGGTTTTAGGCTATTGCTCCTTCCTGCTCAGTGAACACCATGAAATCAAAGAAAGAACCTTGGCTCAATTTTGGAGCTCTTCAAGATTTTTGGGGTTTCAGACCTTCTCAGACTGTACACAGGGTTATCCTGATTTTAAGAGATTTAGGGCTTTTAAAGCCTTTCTTGGTCACATAGTGGACTGTTTCCTCCTTCCAGCCACCAAATGGATTGGTGATGACCCCTAGATCTTGTCTAACCTTGGTTATGGTCTCTTGCAATCATTTCACACCTTAGTTGTTAAGGAGTTGACTCCCCTGCTACATTAAGACTTGTCTGTAATTGTCTTTTCCAAGCCAAGCATGACAAGGTCGCCTAGGAAAATCCTTGTAGCATGATATCTGAACTTCTATTGGCTCATACCCCTAAAATATGTACACTAATGGAGTTTAGCCACCTTCCCAATGTCTCCATACTTCTTGGTATGGTGGGAGTGCGGGCTAAAACTCCATTTTTATCACAATTACCAAACAAAACAGCAACAAGAAAAAACACATAATTTACAAAACAAATGAAAGCGATGGGATAACTAACTAATGAACTAGATAAATGCTTCAAAAAGCTTCACTACATACTATTTAGTCCAACAAAAAGGTTTTCTCAAATCATCTATCTGCTGTTCCAAGAACAAGAACAGGAAAAACCATAAAATATTAACAAGAACATTGTTTTTCTTCCACTCCTGAAAACACAATCCGTACATTCAAACTTCCAACCCCTTCAAAGGTTGAAGCAAGCTTTAAATTTTCCTCCCAAATGATTAAGCTTCTTAGTTCGAGCTTTTGGATGCCCTAAAGATGCAATTTGTAAAACTCCATGTGTTTTCAAGCACTTAGACAAGATTGGTAAAAGTGACAAGCTGTGGCTTCAAAACCCATTAATGTTTCCCAACTCCCAATCCTTTGATAAAACATTGATCAAGCATTATTCAAAACAAAAACCCTAGCTAGATGGTCAACATGACCTCAACAATACCACAACAAAAATATGACTTCCAACAAAACTTCAAGGGAACCTAGCAATTTCCCAGGTGTTGCTACACCACCTGGTTTGAGCGAACCCCTAGGGGTTCGCTCGAACCCCCCTTAATCCTCATCCCCTCTGAGACTCAAAAAAAACCCTAAATTTTGACACTTCGGAGCTCGTGTTGAGGATGAAAATGGATGAATCTTCACAAACCCAACTAGAATAAGGTAGTCCTCAGAATGAGCTATCCAATTAATATAATTTTAATAAGTTTTGGTTTTATTATGTATTTGTTTTTTTAGTTTTATTAAACATAGGTTTTTCATTAAAAATGAAGGTCTCTGTTCTGCACATGTGGAAAAATATTAGATTATAATTTTTTTTTCTAAAAAAATATGAGTGCACTAGATATTGAAGTCCTTGATCCAACAAAAAAAATAAAAATAAATTTTGATATATACAATAAAAGTTATGCATTATACAGTTGCACTATGTGTGAATTGTAATTGTTTTGATTTCAAAACTTGATTAAAGAAAAAATATTCAATAAAAAATTGTCTAACCAAGTGGAAGCACTAGATATCAGAGTTACAAATCTAAATTCAAAAGAATTAGAATTCTATCCTTCATGGAGAAAAAGTTATGCATTATACGGTGTGCGTCACTTTTTTAAAATGCTATTTTTTGAAAATAATAGTTTTCATGGGAGATGGAAAAAGAAGTGCAATCTGATTTCAAAAATTTTGAAAAAAATATTTTTAGAATCTACAGACAAAATGTGACGAGACTCTAGTTTGCATCATCTTCAAATTCTTCATGGTTTAGCCGCTATAGGTGCCTGAATGTGAAGATTTAGTTAAAAATAATAATTTCATTGTCCAGTTTGGCCAAAAATTGTAAACCACTATTGTGGGATTACCCCTAATGCAAGCCAAAGCTCTTACTCATCCTTCCTTGCTTCAGATAGAGATAATAGGCCTAAATTATCTAGAGACCTAAACCATAAGTACCACTATTTTAAACCAGACCATGAGTTTCCTAGGGATATCCTAGCTATAGCTAAGAATAATGTTGTGGATTACTTCGGAATAATGAAATGGGCCTTCCATGAAATTAAAGACCTTAATCTCATAAATAGAGCCCTCAATGGTAAGTCGGAGAATTTGGAAGGTAAAGTTAGCTCCCTTATTATTGTGGAGAGCAGGAGGAAGGATGATAGAATGAGAATGGAGGTCAAGGATAATGAAGGTAAATTAAAATTTCTGGAAGATGAAATAGGTAAAATGAAAGATACTATGGAAACTATTATGGAGCATAATCATAGAATGGAAAAACATAATGCCATCATTATTAGTGCAATGTCTGAGAAATTGGATAATTCACATCAAGGTTCTCTAGTAGTGGATATGGTTGCGGATAAGAACAAGAATAGTATTGAGGATGCATGCATTTCTAGGCGGATGAGAGCTAGTATGAAGAGGAAGACTCCTTCTACGCCCCTGATGATTCAGGTCCTGAAAAAGGGCACTCAGGAAATGCACAATCTTGAAACTGAGGCTACTGAAGCTCTTAAGTTCTTAGGTTAGCTGGGGGTTTCTTGCTAGTTTTTTTGGTGGCCCTTGCTGGCCTTGGGTTGGTGGCTATTGTGTTTCTTGGGCTTTATTTTTCTACAGCCTCTTTGTCTCTAGTGACTTTATTGATTATTCCTATTTTCTGTAAACTCTCTGGTTTTAGATCCATGTAAACCCATTTTTTCCTTTATCAAAAACATTGACACATATCCTTCAACCACTAAACCTTCCTTATATGAGGATACTCAAGTGGCATTAGAATCCCCTTCACCAACATATCATTCCCATAAAGATACAATTCTTGATGTTATGATGACACAACTAGGATCTCCTTTAATTAATGAGATTCCTAAGTCACCTTCCATTAGTGAAAAACACAAAAAATTTAGAGATGTCTTAAAATCCATGATGCAATCTACTCATAACAATTTTTTGCAACCACTAAGTTGTAACTTAGTGACTCAAACATCTAGAGGACCACACAACACTTCTACACCATTACCTTTTCCTCAAAAAGTTCCTAGCGTTGACGATCTTAAGAAGACTCCTACTAATATATCTATATGGGAGCTCATTCAAATTTCACCAATAATAAAACTTTTCTTCCATGAAATGTTGGAAATATAGAACAAAGAGATCCAATATTACATAAAACTGAATCATGTAACATCCTCTAATCTCATGCACGACACCCACTCAGAAATCACATTCCCATGAACATGAATTACCCTCACTTGCGATTCAAAACAAAAATGATCCCATGATGATAAAGGTGATCATTAATGAAATTCTAGTTAGGCACACTCTCATCGATAATAGATCAAAAATTAATGTTTGTAGCATGGAACTCCTACACAAACTTGGCATGGACAAAAAGCTCATTCAACTTAATGATGTTCATATTTGTGGCTTTGACAATGTTTATAGGAAACCACTGGGGATGATAACATTACCTATTGAGGTCAGACCTGTAGTGTTTCCTACCTCTATTCATATCATACAAGAACCCATTCCATACAATCTTATCCTAGGGAGACCATGGATTCATGCCATGAAGGGAGTCCCATCTACCCTTCACCATGTCATGAAGTTTGAATACAACAAGATATACACAATTGATGGAGATGAGCAAAGCTATGTGTCAACTGATGACAACACTTCCAACTCCCCTACTCCTTTCATTCCTAGATCAAAACTTGAACCTATACAAGTTGTTGCTAACTCTTCACTTAAACCACAACTCTTGTGATAATTGGGGGTCGCTAGATTCTACCCCTCCTTCCCATAATATTTCAAAAATCTCACCCTCATGGTCCAAAGAGTCATATACAAATGATTTATTTTCAGACACAAGTTCTAGCAGTGATTGGAGTTTCACACCTACCTTTAAGGGAGGGTGTGCACTATGCCAATCTCCACCCACACAGCCTTGTGTTCCTTTCACTCAACTTCATTCTACAAACTTACTTCATGGTGGTGATGGGGGAAATATAACTCCCATCCCTCATGAAGCAATGACACATCATGTTACATGGATTTGTTTTCTTGTAAAGAAACCAATCTTTCTCACCAACACACATCCTCTTAATCTAAGTTGGAAAATTGTTATGGTTACAATTTTCCTCCTACACATGGATGCAATGAACACACAAACAAATTAGACATATCATACTTATCTCCAATTTCATCAAAGAATTTGCACAATAATAACATTCACCATCTCAAGGAGTGTGGTGCTCTTCCTTATGTGGGAGCACGTAATTCCTCTACTTGATACTCACTTTCATCTGTTCCAGGCTCACCTTTGTCCTACACTAAGTGGGGGCAAGGGGTTCGATAGCCTTGTCCTTGTATGTCACTTGTCGCTGTCTCTTTTGAGTAGTTGTTAACCTTTCATGAACATATAAGAGAAAGCTTGGGATGTGGATGACATGTCTTAAGATTGGCTCACATGTGACATACTCCCCTTTTCATGATGTAGCTTATCAGAAACATATGACTTGGCATAGGGATTTTTGAGTAAGCTCTCATGTCTCCTTCTTATACTTTAAAGTAATTTCTCATAGTATGGGTGCTCACAACTACTTTAAGGTGGTGGCATACATAACCACTCACATTTCATTGTGTGATTTCTTTCTTCTTGCAATGCATCCTTTTCTTGGTCGAGTTATTAGGTTTGATTCCCTCCAAGAGCGTGACACTTCTTTTGTACTTATATTCTCTTAGAGACATTAAGAATGATGTTACCTAAGATGAGACCTTGCATGACCAAAGTAAAAACCCTTTGTATAGTCCTTACACTATTTTTCATTAATAATGTCTATGAGTGTCAAGCATACGAAATTTTTCTTACCTCATAGAGCTCGAAAATCATTCTTCTTTGTGGTGCCTTATTAAAGTTATTAGGAGGTATAACTTTGATATGGTTGAGTGGGAAGCCCATCTAGTGGAACGACATTCCCCATAGCCACCTTTGTGTTTGTGAGTGCATACCAACTAGCGTATGTATTTCACTTTTTGGGATTTCTCACCCTGTGGACAACCAAAAGTTTTGTGTCCCTAGAGTGAGTATACTTTAGGGATTTCTCACCCCGTGGACAACCAAAAGTTTCGTGGCCCTAGAGTGAGTATACTTTTTTGTTTTCTCACCTGATGAATAGCCAAGAGTTTTGTTGCCCCATAGTGAGTACACATTTCATTTCCAAACAAACAAGCCTAGATCTGATCCACAACTAGCTGGAGAAATGATCGAAGCACCTCATTTTCATTTCTCTTAATTCTTTCCATTGCATGATTGTGTATCTTGATGGTCTGACTTAGGATCTTTGATCCTTGGGGCTTGGCCACCTCCTTGATCCTTTTCATTCTTTGTCATTTACATCTGTAGATGTCAATCTCTCTTGAATGTCTACTTTAGTGTGAGTTTGAAGCAAGTTCATGCTCTCACTAAAGTGGGGGCTAAATGTGTTGTAGAAAAAAGTACCCTTTGCTTGACATGGTATTAATTTGTGATAAAATGGACTTAATGAGGCCTTGATTCAGGTGTTGTGAGGGATTTTATGCATCCACACTAGGTCTTGGACCCTTAGAAATTGAATAACAAGCTTTTCATGACATCTTGTAAAGGTCTTGTAAGATGCTTTCATGCTTTTCTAGACTTAATGAACCTATTTCTCCCTAATTCATTATTATAAAATGTGTTTATTAACATTATTACGTCAATCTAGAAGGTTTTTGAATTATAATTAATGTTAAAATAGTGTTGTAATGTGTCTTGCATGTTCACATTGGTTCTTGTGGTTTCCTAGGCTATGTGGACCTCATTTTAGTGTTCTAAAGTGTATTTAATCACACTTTCACATTTATTTATGTGTCCCAATCCATAATTGACATTTACCTCATCACTAATAGGACCCAGTTAACCCATATTGTGCATCCCGAGACATAATTTGATCAAATAACCAACATAGTCATCATATAAACCTAATTTTCTTACTTCTTAACATTCCAACTAGAAAAAATGGCCCCTATGGGACCCATTCTACATTAGTGGTGAATTAGTCCCATCTAGGTTGGACCCATTCACCATTAGTGGTGAATGAGTCCCATTTGACCCATTTTCGGGGTATGAGCGAGAAAAATTATGGTTTTTATTCAATTTTTCTTCATGTCAGCCTTAAGGGTCCATTTTATAGGAAAATAAGGTGAATTTCCTATAAATACAACCTTTTAAACCCTAATTCATTAAAGCTTAACTTAATTCATCATTTGTCTTCCATCTCAAGTCAAGCAAGCTAGCGTTTTGCTATTCTATGTCATAAAGGTAGCAATTTTAAGACATTCAAGGGAAGAATCTTCATGTTTTACTATAGAAATTCAAGTTCAATCATCATTGAAAGGTAACAACTCCATTGTTTCATGACTCATTACATTCTTTCATCATTTTGGTTTAATTACCTAAACAGGGTTTGACTAAGGAAAAGCCCCATGCCTTAACATTCAACATTCCTTCTTCTCTTCTTGTGTGTTTGCAAATTTAGGTCCCTTAAAAGCTTGGAAATAATTGAAAATCAAGTTGAAAAGTTATTCAAGTCTTATCCTCATTCATCAAGTCAAAATATCAACAAAAACTCATTTTCAAACCCGTAAATCAGAGTTTCAGAAGCGGACACCTTTAGGAAGTCAAAGTGCAGATCAAAAGCTTTGGAATCCACCTTTGAAAATTCAAAAATTCAAAAGTGGACTCAGTCCTATTTCTAGGTCAGTTTTGAGTTTTTCGAATTTTCTGATACCCTTTTGACAGAAACATGTTTCGACTTAGTTTACCAAAATGGTGAATGAGTCCCTCCAAGCTTGAAAACCAATATCAGTAGTGTTGCTAAAGCAACTTTTAGTCTCCTTCAAGCCTTCAAGTGCACACTTTAACTTTCATTCATTTTTGTTTAGTTTTGCATTTGTTACTAGTTCATTGTTGCATTACACAATGTGTTTTCAAAAATCACTAATTTCTTAGGTTTTCAGTCATATTCGATCAATTTCATAGCTTAGTTGCACTTATATCATCTTATTTAATCATATAAACATCATACATTGCATAATTTGAATGAACCCCTTTGCATTTTTGCCCCTACCTCTCTCCTTTTAGGTGAAAAACCCTAGAAGTGCTAGAAAGGTGCATGGTGCCAAACACCTATGGTTCAATTTCAATTGTAGCCTCCTCTTTTACCACTTTCCAATGCCTCCCAGTACAACAAAAGAAAAATCGTCCCTCAACAGGTGAATTATCTATAGAAAAATGAGCCTCTAATTTGAATCATTGCCTCCAATGAGAAAATCGTGGCTTCTCTCCAAGTGGCGTTCAATCCCCAAATGGGAATGACTGCAGTTGTGCCTCCAACAAGAGGAAATCAAACATTCAAATCAATGCTTCACAATAAAAAAACACCGTATTTAGTGAGCATAATTGACCTTTTTAGGAAAAACATGCCAACCGATAGGTCTTCAAACATGCTTTCTCCAAAACTCCATGGTGTTTGAAAATAGAACACCTTAGTAATAAAAAAAATGGATGCCTTCAATGAAATTTTCCAGCAACAAAAGATAGACAACTTTGAAATTTGAAAAATTTTCAAATGCAGAAAAAATGAATAAATGATCTCAAAAAAAACTCCAATGGAAAATCTCAAGGGAGGAGTTGCAAATTGGGTGGCTTTGATACCATGTTACATAAAATAACCCAGGAAAATCATTTGTAGAATAAACCTTCACGAATGCACAAGAGAAGCACACATGCTATTTCACTAGAGAAAACAAAATGAATGAGATGATTAATTTACATACTGTATAGGCTTTTAATGTCGTGAAAAAGGTGACGAGTGGGAAAATTACCCACACGGGAAAAACACACCCGAGAGAAACTAATAAGAGTAATCTACCGTAAGTGAAAAAGTTAACACACTAACCGATTGTGTTTGATGAAAAAACTCAACACAATCAAAATCCAAAAATAACAAATTAGAAGCATTATGGATTGTGTAAATCTCATAGCATTAATTAATTCAAAAACCTATATTTTTTAATTATAAGTGCATTCATGTCAATCAATAAGAGAAAGATTTTGCACACATATCATGTATGCATATTTCTAAACTATTACTGCTATTAAAATATATATATTATGTCACTCAACTTCCTCAAGAAAAGTCCCCAAAGATTCATACAATACTCTATAGGATGAACCTACAACTATATGAATATGCATGTCATGAAATACAACATCGTTATACAAAAACCAGATCTAATTTTAAGCAATTCTAAATTATAATTAAAGAAACATGATTTAAATAGTGTTTATACCTTGACATGTAAAAATAAATTAAATATTGTTAATATTAGCCAAATTAAATGTTATATAATTAGTGTTTATGTATGTATGAGTGAATACAAAAAGACAAAGATGAAATTGAAATAAATTTTAATCACATCTCAACATTAATCAAAGCAAGAAAAATATCAATTTTATACAAAATTTAAACAGAACTAACTTTTATCATCTAAATACCAAAAACAATTGCATACCTACAAAAAAAAATAAAAACTAGAAATACAATACTAAATCATATGAATCATCTCATCATTCATTGCATTACTTTTGAACTTTAATTGTACTATTATTCTTTTCATCTCATCTCTTATTGCATTTCCTTTTATTTAGAAATAGAGGACATACAATTTAAATTGTAATAACTTTTAGTAATATATACATGTAAAAATGAAAGATTATTCAGTTATTATTATTTTATATAAAATAAAATTTCCTTATCCTAATACTAATATAAATTTATGTGTGAGTTTTAAAGATTTTAAAAAATAAAATTACAAAAACAATATTTAGATATTCCCAGTTGCCATAATATTTATTTTAATTATTTTATATTGTATATTTTAATTACAAATTTATACAAAACTTAATAAAATCAATATAATACAATAAAAAATCCTATCCAAATATATTTAACATAGATAAATATTATAAAAACAACTAAAAAAATGTATAGAAGTCAAAGATTGAACTAATCCGCGCCATTACATTTTACTACATCTAATTGTGAAAAGAAAGTAGGTAGTCATTAAATATATATGCTAGTTAAATAAAGATATCAAAATAAATTGATAAAACTGTAAGCCTTACAAAACATCAGAAAGAACTGGTCTACACTATTACATTTCACTGTGTTTAATTGTAAAAAGAAAGTAACTTATCATTAAATATATATACGCTAGTTAGATAAAGACATTAAAATAGTAAGCGCTAGTCCAGACTCCACAGTATTACATTTTCCAAAGTAGCTTATCATCACCAAATTCAGTAGCCAACTTTCAATCCTATTCTATCAAAGAAAACTGAAACTTAGTATTTTTAGGATTACACATAAATTTTACTGTTTCCAAAAATCACTCAACAACGAGTTCTCCTCTTATAGAGCACTATTTTTCTGGTTTTAGCATCATCAGGGACAAAGGCCTGCAAAACCAAAAAAAAATTACTAGGTACTGAAATATTATGAAAATGAAAATGATTGATCTCCCCATGATACGGAAATGTTAAATTAATTTCACCTTGGAAAAGCTCAGCTCCGAAAACATCGGTAAACACAGTTGTCGAAACCAAAGAAGCCTCCACAAGTTTACATGCCTGCCAATTGTTATTATTATTGCCATAAATATCATTAAAAGTGCTCCATTATAACAAAATCTACCAAGAAACTTTGCTGAAGAAAATTGAAATAAATCTAATAACTCTGACCTCGTTGCGACCAATTTGTGCTGTACGATCTTGAAGGTCTGTTAAATCTTTGATATTGAGCTGATTGAGTATCTTTCTGCAGTTGGTGATAGAACTCCATGTTATCTTCAAGTCATCAGTTATTAGAAACGTCGCCGTCCCTTTTACATAACCGCTACCGTCCCGCAGCTCAACGAGTTTTTCCATAGTCTGTCCGCAGCAACATTCCATTCCTGCTTCAACGCTCATATTGTGAGTCATTTTAGAATTTTGTTCACTCTCCGCGCAGACGAAACATATTCCGTCTCCAACCAAATTGGCATCTTTAGAAAAGGTGGTTTTATATGTGCAGTCAAGGAGCTTCCACATATATTTACTCTGACTTGAAAAGAACTTGTCCAGTTTTTCTCTGCCCTCATACAGATTGGTGACAGACCCAACTTTCTTCTCGGATTGCCATTCAGACAGAAATTCGGCTATATAACCGATGGGCATAGTAAGAATGCAAAACAGAAGATCAACAAACTCTTTGCCGGTCTCAACGTATACAATACGTCGAGTTTTTGTGTTTATCAGGAAGCGTATCTCCATTTTGAAGCAACGAAGACAACAATACCAAAATAGAATAACTAGAAAACTTGCCCTCGTTTGATAAACAGACAGGATTAGCTGGTAAAACGAGATGTGTAGAGATTGTAATTTATAAGGTTTGGTTTATGCAGGGGAAGTTTAAACGTCGTTTAAAATGCGTTTGGAATTCCCTTCGGGAGTGTTTTTGAATTTTAATTTATTAATTAAAAGAAATTCAGAATATAAATGTTTCTGAATTTTAATTAATTAATAAATGTGATCAATTGTGCATCTAGAATGTTGGAAATAGTTTGTCATGTTTTTGTTGGTTAAGGATGGGTTTTTTAACTTATATTGAATTTTAATGTTTTTAATGACTCATTTAAAAGTTGGCATTCTCCAATCAATAGACATTATATAATGAGAATAAACATTTCAAAACACACAAAACTTCAAAACATTGAACACAACATAATATTTTAAAGAGTTCTTGTGATCAACATTATCCTTTTAATAATCTTTAAATTTGTAAAATTTATTTTGATCTATTATTTTTCTCATGTTTGATGTGTGATAAATCTAGTGTAGGATTGTTTTATTTTTCTGTACTCTTTTGTAATTTGGAACACTTTCTTATTTATAATTTTTATATGCAACTATACCTTGTACAAAAATTACATATTGGAATGACAAGTGTCTAAGTAGCACTCAATAAGCACACTAGGCATCCATATTATTGCTAGCAAATTTTTTAATTCAAACATGAATTTTTTATTCCTTTAAAACTAAGTTCAAGGTTAAAATACCTACAAATTGTTACGATGCTACAAAATTTTCTTGGTGCATTTTTTTTTTTTTTTTATGTATTCTTTCTTGTACATTCTTTCCCATCATATTGGTGAGAATTTGATACAATAAATAAATATACTAATTTACACAAATCAAATTCTTATATTATGTCATTGAAAAAAAATGATTATGTCCAAGTATAGGATTAATAAAACAAAAATAACATATACAAGAGAAGTGCCTAAACAAAAAGTTACATTTATTTTAACACTATAAACTACAAAGGAAATATTTTAAAAACGTCTTTTTACTAAAACTCCTAAGATAAATAAAACTTATTTTCTATTGAAAACATAAGAACAAACATAAAGGAAACTAGCACCAAACACGAAAGCTCTTTATCCAAGATGTCAATGGGTAGCATAGACATCCTTGTAAAATAAATTTTTATCCTTCACCAATGATTTTAAAACTTCTCAAAATGTTTGGTTTGAATGATAGAACCTACTTAATTTGCACACATGGAGAGGAATTTTTTTGGGGGTTGTTTAGGGGCTTGCCTTAGTTAAATCCTCATTTTGATCTTTTGACCTCCATGAATAGCCAAAGAGATATAGATTATAAAAACATTTTAAATCCTAGGTGTATTAAGGGCTAAAAGAAAATAGATAAAGATGAAAATGAATAATGGTGTTAACCGTAGTCTATGGAGAAAAAGTCCATTGCATGTTGGTAAAAACTTGATAAACTGGTAAATAAATATGTTTTTTTATTAAAAAAAAAAAAAACTATTGTAGTGTTGAAAAATGGATCTTTGGACATTTTCACACTCATTTAGGTCCTTCTTGTGGATTTTGGCTTAGTTTTTCCTTGATTTAATGTTGTAATGTGAATAACACATTCACATTAGGTCTTGGACCCTTGTAAACAAAATAAAATACATGTCTTTCCCATAGCCACTTACGTGTGTGTGAGTGCATACTAGCCATGAGTGTATGTTTCTCACCTTTAAGGACTTCTCACCCAATGGACAACCAAGAGTTTTGTTACCTTAGAGTGAGTGTGCATTTTTTAAACAAACATCCTAGATCAGATCCACATTGTATTGGAAAAACGATTGAAGCTTGATCTGATCTCAGAGTGAGTGTGTCCTTCTGCGCTTATGTTGGTTTGACTTAGGATCTTAGATCCTGCAGGCTTGACGACTTCCTCGATCTTTGTCATCTTTTTTTCATTAGCATTGGGATGATTGGACCCCTCTTGAATGTCTACTTTAGTGTGAGTTTGAAGCATGTTCATCCTCTCACTAAAGAGGGGGCTAAATATAGCGTAGAAAAATGGATCTTTGGACATTTTCACACTCATTTGGGTCCTTCTTATGGATTTTGGCTTAGTTTTGCCTTGATTTAATGTGAATAAAAATTTCACATTCGGTCTTGGGCCCTTGTACAGAAAATGAAATAGATGTCTTGTAAAGGTGTTGTGAGGTGTTGTAAATGACTTTCACACTTTTCTAGACTTTTATTAAGCATTTAAGTATAATCGACCTATCTTTCCTTTAATTCAATGTTATAAAATATTCACAAAAATCCACTTACAGTGCCAAAAATTAGTGTTTTAGATTTGGACACTTGGAGGAACAGAAGGAGCAAACCGAGACCTTTCAATTCCACTTTTGAGTTTTAGAAAAGTTAAAGTGGACTCATTAGCCATTAGTGGTGAATGAGTCCCATTGTACCTATTTTTCATAGATTTCTATTTATGTGGATACCCATTTGGCTAAAATAGGCTCTGGTACAATTTTCCAAAACTAGGATTGATTCGCCATAATGGCAAATGAGTCCCACCAGGTCTAAAAAATAGTAATTCCAAAATTTCAGAGTTGTTTCTAGTATTCAGCACATTTCTAGGTGCACTTTATTTACTATTATATTTTCCTATTCATTTTTATTTTATTTTCTAACCATTTTATAGGCCATTTAGGTCTTTTTTCATTTCACACCGTGTTTTCAAACATCTTGCATTTTCCAAGTTTTGCATTAATAGTGAATCTTTTTATCATTTTCTAGCTTTTAGGACAATCCCCTTTGATAGATTTTAATCACCTTTTCATTGTAATCTGAAGGGTTTGTTCTTGAGTGAGCCGTTAAGATTTTTATACTTCTCTCCTTTTAGGTTTAAAACCCTAGAAGTGCAAAAGAGGCCTATACATAAAATCTTTTGTTCATTTTGGTGAACCTGCATTTAGAATACCTTCTTTTCTAATTTGAAGTCCATCATCATCCTAGATTTAGCTTGCATTAACTTTGCATTAGGGTTTGCATTAGTTAATTGACATTGTACGGTTTCAAAATTTTGCATTAGTGAAAGTTCATATAGGTTGCATTTTTTGCATATCAAATCATTGAAAATCATATGAAAACTACATTTTCACTTTATTTACACATAATACAACATAAAAAGCATAAATAATAATTGAAAAATATAGAAAATTTTGAAAAAATCCCCCTTGGGACTCATTCGCCACCTTGGGTGAATCAATCCCTTTCCACCCCTAAAACTGCCTTTCATGACCCTAAAAACCCTTTTTCTACACTTTGTTTTTCTTCCATTAACTATATGTATCAGTTGGTTAAGTTCCTGTTACATACATTTCACTAAATCTAGCTTAATTTGGTCCATTTCATGAACTTCTTAATTTCAATTTTTCACTTCAAACATTTCATTTTTAGATCATTGCATAATATAATCAGTACGTTACCTTCTATGAAATATGAAAATTTTCATGTCATCCTATATCTTTACATTGCATTTTAAGTTTGCATAGCTTATATTACATTTAAATCATTAGAAATAAGCATTGTTTACATTCATGGAAATTATGGATAGCATTAGATTTTTTCATTTTTCATTTTCCACATTAGTTCCTAGTTCATTTAGATCAGATTCATTAGAAAACAAAAATAAAAAACTAAAAAACATCAAATGAAACAATTCAAAAATGATTCAATTTAGAAAAATAATATCATCAAATCCCTTTAGTAGTGATTAATTAGACATGTTAGATGAAGCCCTTAATGACTTCCTCTCACTAGGATCATCCATTAAATATTTGACACAAAAGGATGCAAGCATCGATAATCATGATAATCATAATTGTTCTTCTCCCGATATCTCTCCCATTGGTGGAAAAGGTATCTTAGTGAAAGAAGATACAATCATTGAAAATTATGAGACTCTTTCTTGTATTACTCCTCCTCCCCCTTACAAAGACATTATGACATATGAAGCTGAAATTATGGCCACTACTTTTCCTAGTTTCCATTCATCTCTGAACACCTTCCCTACTTGTCAAAATGCTTTACTAAATAAGGATACAATCGTGAACAATCATGAAAAAAAAAATGGTGTGGAGGATATGTTGATATTTGAGAGCTATGACAATCCTACCGCTCCTACTCAAGTAGATGTTATATGATTTGGGAATGTAAACGTAGATAATCATAACAACCAAACCCTTCCTTTTCCTAATATCTTCTCTAGACATGAAGTTTAGATAGTTTAGTGTTAGAAGATATCATTATTGAGACTCATGAGAATCTTATTCCTCCCTTTCCTAATGCCCCTACCATTTGGGAATCCCTATTTGAACAAAAAATTCCAATATTTTGTAACATGAAACTCCTAGTTATCCTTCTCTTGATTCCCCTCCTAGGAGAAATGAAGCTACTTTACCAAATCGAACCATGAAATTTGATGAACCTATTTTTTGTCACTTTCCTAGAAGCTCTCCTACTAGGATAGATTCTATGGAATAATAGAATGAGACCTTCGAAAACAAGAATGAAATCATCGACAATAACAACAATCAAATTTCCCCCTCTCCTAATATCTCTTCTATTGGTGAAGAAGATATTTTGGTGTTACAAGATCCCATCAATGAGAATTATGAGGAAAACTTCATTCAACAAAGAAACACCATCATTTCCAAACACGAAAATCCAACCATGGATCATTCCCTTACTTGTGATGGATTGAATATGGAAGAACCAAACATTTAATGGCATGAACATCTAGTTTGTAGTTATCCTAAAAACTATCCTAATAGGGAAGCTATCATGGTGCAAGCAAACATCAACACTATCACATGCAAACCTAAAATCAACCTCACTTTGCAACATTCAAAAATACTTGATATGGATCAATCCTTGAAGCAAATGTTAGGAGTTCATGATAAGTCTCCTTCTACTTCTCAAAACAAAAGGGTTACATGTGCTATGATTAGTACCAAGAAAAATGATATAGAAAGACAAAAGCAAAGTGAAGAAGCCACAAATTTATTGGAAGAGGCTTTGAAATACCTTGATTTCATTTCTACATACATGGGGGAATACATGATCATAACAAAAGAATATAAAAAGGGAAGAGAAAAAGAGGAATTTCAAAAACATCCACTTCAACCCCCTTAAAACCAAAGACAACATCCAAGACAAACTTTGAGGGAATTGAACAACCACCATATCCAATAAAAGTGACAAAAAATTTCCAGAGACGTTTTTAACTTCTAAATCAACTTGAGTAAGGATGTGATACTATAACTCCTATAACATAAGAAATGACTAATGATCTAAGATATTTTACCTAAAAAACAAAGCCTTCATCCAATGTCAACCCTATTGCAAAATATTTTTCCAAGGAAACTTTAACCTTGGTACATCCTAAACTAATAGACATCTCATTCAATATGTATCAAGCAGAAACTTTGTTTACTTATCAAAATAAATAGCATTAGTTGTTGCTCCTTGCTATGTAATAGTTGTAGAATCATAGCATACTCACTATTGCAAGGTGCAACATATCATCATCCATTCTAGGCTCACCTTTGTCCCGCACTAAGTGGGGGCAAGAGGTTAGGCACAATGCTTTCATGCACATATCATCATCAGGCATCCCATGGGTGATGATCTGACACTTTGACTTTTGCTCTCTTGGAGACATTAGGCACAATGCTCCCTAAGAAGAAAACCTTGCATGAAATTCAGAATCATTTACAAAAGCATTTTCATTGTGTACCTTATCAAAGTTATTAGGGGGTATAACTTTCATACGGATGACTGGGAAACTCGATCTGAGGCATGAATTTCCCCATACCCACTTATGTGTGTGTTACTACATACCAACCATGAGTGTATGTTTCTCACCTTTTACGATTTTTCACCTGACGAAAGTCGAAGAGTTATGTTGCCTTAGAGTCAGTGGTCACGCCCACAAAAGGATATAAAAGTCACAACAAAACTAAACCTGCGAATTGGACATTCCAACAGGCGACTAACATCTTCTCATGGTCGTTCATTTACTTTATCAAACCAGGGAACGTATACTTGAAATGGAGCAGCACGGTATGTGCACTAAGAACTAGTTTCTAGTCACCATTTATAGAAAACAAATGCTTAAAAGTAATGCAACGTAAAGCTTTTTAACTCACACACAACTTTGGCTAAAACATAAATCATAACAACTATTATTAAAAGACAAACTATGAACTGGCCTTATGCTGCAGGAACAGACACAGGGATGGATTCCCAATGCCGCAGGAACAATACAAAGCTGAGTTTGCGTGGTAATCTATAGAAATCGATTCTAACTAGTAATCAACATGAAATGAACAATTAACTACAACAACTTGCTACATAATACTTACTAAGTGGGCCCCCTTAGCAAGCATCAACTAGATTACACAAGAAGTTGACTCAAAGCTTCATCGGATTTTATTCATATTCAGAACCAGGATACATCGATTACTCTGTTTGAAAATAAAACTTAACATAGAACTCTATTGCTTATTCAACTTAATTTTAACACATACTATTTCATCATCCTTCACTCACGTAGGAGGAACGGTTATTTAAATGAAAAAGGCAACTAACTAACTAATAGAGGGAGTCATGATCATAAATACATTCTGAATCCACGGAACAAATATTCATAAATGAAAGTCTATCTGCTCAATGCGACCTAGAGAAAATATAGCATTACACACTCCCTAAATCAAAGGACCTTTAAAGCATCTTACCAAAGATTCGGTCAAAGAGTTATTACTAGAACAACTTCTTCAATAGAGTCAAGATTCTTGCGCTTGATCAGCTCCTGCTCCCTCCAACAACCTACAATAAGTGACAGAGGCGAAGGAAATCATACACACAAGTGACACGTCATCCATTCATTAATCACACGTTAATCCTATTCCATTATCCAAAATCATAAGCATACATCAGCCATGCGGAAGGTTAAAAAGGTAATTAATAAAGTTGTCAAGTTGCAGGAATATGGAATTCGTTGCTACAGGCTACTACTCGAAAAGTCTTTAATCAACAGGGTTAAACAACTATAAATAACAAAAGTAAGAGTATCAAAAGTTTCAAACTATGAGCATATTTAAGGCTCATCATTCTGCCCCCTACTTATCATGATGCTAGTCCTCCAGCATTGACTTTCCCTGTTATTTCCCTAAAATTTGTTGGAGCAACATGACCCTGCAACGAAGTTCCAAACTTGAAGTAAAAACCTCTGGTAAACTCCCATCTTTCAAATCTGTGGTTTTCTATTTCTTCATTGATTTCCTTGGCTTGGTAAGGATAGAGCGGCCACATTAAAACTAGAGGTTGGAAGGTCAGTGGCATCCATAATTCAAATTTACTTTGCAAACCCAATTGCATGTACCTTTCTGTTCTCCTTAGTGTTGCTGTGAAGTTCAAAGGGCTATGAGGCTCTGTCTTTCTTAGACCAACTTTTAATCTCTCCCACCTTGTCTCAATCCTGGAAGAGGCGAGTTTCCAAAATGTATATTTCTGCTCTTTGAACTCACTGTATACCTGTTTTCTGATGTCAAAAATTTTCTCTCTTTCCTCAATGTGATTGCATCCATAAGTAACTTTAAACCAGGTTCTTAAAACTGTGTGTGGATCTGAACTCTCAGCTCTGAGAAGAATAGTTTCATCTCTTTCTGCTTCTTCATATGTTTCCAATTGCCTCCCATAATTGACCTCATTTGTAGCCCAAGACATAAGTGCTCTTAGATGGATATCACCTATATAAAGGAGTGGGTTCCATTTAGTTTCTACATGAATTAAATAACCATGTAAATAAAGTTCACACATGGAGTTTTTCAACCAATTATGGGCCACTTCATAGGCATCATATAATTCCTTGGCTATTTCAATATCGAGATCCAAATTTCTAGAGATCCTCATTAATTTGAACCAAAGAAACTGTTCCTTGAGGCACATTGCATATACTTTGGGTGGTGGCCTACACTCCATTATCTGTCCAGTTATTTTCATCATTTTATCCATTTTCTTCTGCATATCTTGAATTTCTTGCTTTTGTCTTTCAATTTCCCTTTGCAGCTTTTTCTTTTCCTCATCCCATAAACTTTGCTGGACTTCAGTTTTGGCGAGATGGCGAAAACATAAAGTGTGGAATGACATAGGCGTCCTCTTAATTCTCAGAAATTCTAAGTATGCAATCAGTAGAGTCCTTTTATACACAACTAAATCTATGCAAACTTTAGTGGGAAATGGATTATCATAAGGTATTTCAGGCAATTCAAGCACACCTTCTTCTTGTTGTAGGACAAAATCCTCTTGCTGCAGGACGAAGCCATGTTGCTGCACGAGAGAAGATTGTTCTTCCTCAGAAATTTTCTTAGTTGCACAAGCCAAGTCGTCCAGACTCAGTATTTTCCCCTTATCAACATTACTGGGTTGTGCTACCTCAGGAACAACAGAGTAGCTTTGTGTAACATTTGCAGACATATCCAGGGAGTTAGCATGACCTGATTCAGCAGATTCCTCCAATATTATGACAGTTTCTGTTTGAACAGAGGTTGTAGTAAGCTTAGACTATTTTCTGAATGAACTCCTTCTTGGTAGTTTTGCAGAAGGAGCAGCAACAAAGGATGCTTCCTTAGCAGTCCTCTTCCTAGCTGGTCTTGAAGATCCAGACTTGGCAGGGGAAGAAGAAATTGAAATTGGAGTATTAACGGGTGTTGCTGCAGGAGAGACAAAAACAGGGGAAGACTTCATAGGAGAGGATGAGGCAAAAAGTTTTTGTCTTCGAGTATGTGGGTCCGAATCAGGAGTTTTCCCTACCCCAGATGACTCACCTACAATTGTCATTCCTTTTTCTCTCCTAGTGGCAGACCTTGTTTGCACATCGGTAGAGGACGTCAGTATGGAAGCTGCAGGACTGGGCGCAGTAGGAGCAGTGGATTCTTGCTCTATTTCAGTACTTGTGGACTCAATTCTCATTTTCTTTCTTCTAGGCTGCACAGGTAGTACCCTAGGGGGTTCAGGTGGTTGAAGACCTTTTCAGGCAACAAACTCATTCCAGGAAAGAGGTGAAACATCCCTTGAAGATCGCTCAGTCAAAAGTTTTATTAGGGCATGATGAGTGATAGAGTTTTCTTTACCCTTTTGGGTTTCATGTGCACTACTTTGCAAAAGGTTTAACAAAAAGTTTGAAACATTCAGTACCAGTCCATGTCTCATATGACTTAACAATTTGAAATGATATGAATGTAGGTAAGAGAAATTCCCTTCACAAGTTAAATACCTAATAACAAAGATGGCGTATTCAGAGTATGGATAAGGCAGGGACATTCTTTTGCACCCTTGCTTTGAGATTTCCAAAGGCCCATCAGCTGGTAGGGTAAACTCTACCCTAGCAGAAACAACATCACTTCCAACAGGAAAATTTTCACCAATTGCCGGTAATCCAGTAACTTCAGCAATTCTTTCCTCTATCACAGCCACAACCAAGCCCCATACCGTAGCCTCATTTTCTAAAAATGTTCTTAAGAATTCGTCTGCAGCCTCTTCATCAAAAGAATCCATTCTCAAGAAATAATTTAACCATCCACAATTAACAAATTCTTGCATTAAAAGAGGATCATGTATCAACACGTCATGAGCCGCAGGCTCATGCCTCACCAGTTGGCCACCCATGATCAAAAATCCTTAAAACAAAAACTCAGACTGAAGTTGAAAGCTTGAAAATGACTCTTCTTCCTTACTGCCCTTTATTTTCCTTACCAAGAATGACAACTAGACTTTTGCAAAAAATAATTTTAATAACTACTTAAACTAAGTAGTTAACTTGTTCTTAGGATATGGCTTCGCAATCGTACTTTTATAAAGTACAAGAACATAAATATTTTGGCAAACATAAATTTGGCACAGGAAAATTTCAAATTAGAATACCCCTGCCCCCTACTTAGCATTTGACATGTGTCCTCACATGTGCAGGGTGATAAAATTAAAGCATGCAATTACGGCTGATGTATACATTACAATTAATGAATAGACAAAAAGAATAAATTATGCGATAATGAAAAGATTTCGTGTACCTTGAATTCAGTTCTCGGGAATGTCGTAAAGGACAACAATAGATCATGAAATGATAGCTGGGAGATTGAATGCATGAATGATGCGGAGTGGCAATATGGATGATGTGGCAGATAAAGGAATGAATGATGTGATAGATGAAAAGAAACGGAGAAAAGTGGTTTTCTTTAAAAAAGAAAACTTATTATGGGCGGTCAACACGATACTTAAAGAGAAGCTGCAAAAAAAAGGCCTAAGCCTTATACTGTAAGAAGATCCGTAGAAACAAACTTTTTCAGGAACTCTGCCTTTGATGTCGGCTTATGATATAACTGTAGTCGGTGTCTATTAACTAGCAATTTGAAATGGATTGGATCAATTGTGGCCAGCTGTACTGATCCGTTGTCAAACACATTCTCAACTTCATAGGGACTGAGCTAGCGTGTTGTGAGCTTACCTTGATTTTCTTGATATTTGGAATCATATAGCAGAGCCCAATCACCAGCAAAGAATTGCTTGGTTTTGATGTGTTGATCATGTCATTTATTCCTTTGTTGTTGGATCGCTTCTGTATGTTGTAGGGCAGATTTTCTCATTTCATCCAAGGCATTCAGCTGTAGGAGACATTCCTTCTGTGCTTCAGAAATTTCTATATTGAGTTCGAGAGTTGCCCTCAAAGTTTTATGTTCAAATTCAATAGGTAAAATAGTTGTTTTCCCATAAAGCAGTTCAAAAGGTGTAAACCCAGTTGTTGTCTTCCATGCAGTTCTGTAGGCCCAGACTACTTCAGGAAGTCTACTGCTCCAATCTTTCCTATGGAGTTGCACTGTCTTTGTTAGGATTGCCTCAATTTCCCTATTTGTAACCTCCGCCTGACCATTGGCTTGAGGGTGATAGGGGCTAGACTTCCTATGTTTGATTTTATAGTCATTCAATAGTGCAGTGATCAAATTGGATGTGAACTGAGCTCCTTGATTAGTTACAAGCTCTCTGGGAACTCCAAATCTAGTGAAAATTTGTTCATACAAAAATTCAGCAACCTTCTTATCACGAGCATGAGTCATTGCCTTTACTTCAACCCACTTTGTTACATAATCCGTGCAAACTAGAATGTATGACTTACCATTTGATGGTGGATCAATTGGTCCAACAAAATACATTCCCCATTTATCAAAGGAGGTGACAATTACCTGTGGATATAGTGGCATTTCATCTGACCTAGTTGTTCTTCCCATACGTTGGCATCTATCACATTTCCTTGTATAAGCTACAATATCCTTGTGTAATGTTGGCCAATAGTATTCTGTTGTAAGAACCTTCATTGATGTTCTCTTGGCTGCAAAATGTCCCCCACATGGTTCATCATGGAAAGCATGCAAGATATCATAAGTCTCATCTTCTCTTACACATTTTCGCATAACTTGATCAGGTCCAGTGTAAAACAGACAATTTGCAATCCATGAAAAATTAAAACTTTTCTCAATTAACAGTTTCTTTTCTTTTGGGGAAAAGTGAGCTGGTATTCTGATTGCTACTAGATAATTGGCAATTTCTGCATACCATGGAGTATGTGCAGCAATGGAAAATAGGTGTTCATTAGGGAACCTATCATTAATGACTTCGTGTTCAGCAGGTGCAGTTATTTGAAGCCGTGATAAAAAAATCAGATACCTAATTGCTGCATGGTCGGTGTGGACAAATATCTGATAACCTGTGACATAATGCCTAAATTTATTCAAAGCATACACTACTGCTAGCAACTCCTTTTATGTGACAGTGTAGTTTAGCTCAGGACCTTGAAGGTTTTTGCTAATAAAATAAATAGCATGCTCAATTGAATTTTCTTTTTGACTTAAGAATGCTTCTATGCCAAAATCAGAAGCATCTGCATGTATGTGAAAAGGCAGAGTCCATTTTGGACCTTGAAGAATAGGGGCTTTAGTAAGCAAGTTTTTTAGCTGCAGGAAAGATTTTTCATAGGCCTCTATCTAATTGAATTAAGAATCCTTAGTTAATAAGGCATATAGTGGACTGGCAATTTTGTTGAAATATTTTATAAACCTTCTGTAATACCTTGCATGGCCAAGGAAGCTTCTAACATCCTTTTGTTTTGTAGGAGTTTGTAAATTCAGAATAACTTCAATTTTAGCAGGATCAACCTGAATTCCATCCTTGGAGAGATGATGGCCTAGAACAATACCTTCTTGCATCATCATAAAGCACTTTTCACTGTTCAGAAACAAATTTTGCTCTCTGCACCTTTTCAATACTTTTTCTAAATTCACCAGTGCTTCTTCAAATGTAACCCCATAGGTAGTGAAGCCATCCATATAAATTTCCATATAGTTATGAAATATATCAGTAAAAATACTAATTACTGCTCTCTGAAATATTGATGGCGCATTGCATAGACCAAAAGGAAAGACTGAGTAAGCAAATGTCCCCCATGGATAGGTAAAAGTGGTCTTATCTTGATCTTCAAGGGAAATTTTTATCTGATTGTACCCACTGTAGCCATCCAAGAAGGAAAGATATCTTTTACCAGACAATGAGTCTAGCACTTGGTCTACAAAGGGTAGTGGAAAGTGATCTTTTTTAGTGGCAGTGTTCAACTCTCTGTAATCTACACACACTCTCCATTTTCCACCTTTCTTAGGGACAATAACTAACGGAGAGACCCACTGACTGTCAGAAATTGGATAGATAAAACCAGCATCAAGCAACTTTTGAAGCTCATTCTTAACTATTTCTCTGAGCACTAGATTTATTCTTCTTTAAGGTTGCCTAACTGGTAAATAGTCTTCTTTGATATAGATCCTATGAGTACAAATTTGAGGATCTATTCCTTGCATGTCCCCATATTCCCATGCAAAAGCTTTTTGTTGATCTTGTAGCATTTTGAATAGGACAACTTGTTGAAATTGTGACAACTTGCTATTGATATTCAAACAGTGACCTGGAGACAATTCTATCTATTTAGTGAGATCACTCATAGAATCTACAAGTGATGTTTGTACCTCTTATGGAAGCAAGTTATGAAAATTTGCAGGAAATTTAGGCAGCGAACTCTCAGAATTTAGTTGTTGCAGGAAACTTTGTAGATGACTGCTATTTGGATCAGATGAACTACCCATATCAAAGTTAGACTACAGAATTTGAAAAAACAAGGCATCCTCATTCTGAAGTTGTGAGAATGGATCAGTTTGAAGCATCATTAATTGAACCAATGAATTGGCTTCTTCAGTTTCTTCCCCCACATCTGGCCAAACAGGTTGGGACAAATCTGGTTAAGGTTTAGCAGGCAGATACAAACCCAATTTTTTTGTGGACTGTCCATCAGAAATAGTCATATCTCTAGAATGACATCCTATAAAAGCATCAACGATTGCTACCATGGTCGACCTAGGATAACAAGGTATCCTCCTAAATTTTTCTTAATAGATAATATTGTAAAATCAGCTGGATACTCCCAAGATTCAAGAGTGACAATTACATCTTCCACCATTCCATCAGGTGTGATAGTGGAGCTATCAGCAAGCTACAGGACTGTAGGTGTAGGCCGAATATTTAAAATGTTCAAGTAGTCCATAGTATGCTTAGTCATGACATTGATGGCGGCACCAAGGTCAATCAAAACATTTTTTACAATTTGGCCATTTATATGTATTTGCACTACAGGACTGCTAGGGTCAATGTACTTTGGAATGACTACATTTCCCAACATTATATCAGCCAATTTCCCCAAGACATGAATTGTTTGGGGATCCTTTTTCCTCCAGCCAGGTTTCTTCAAACATGCCTTCTTAATAGCTTTTCCATAAATTGGAACATCTTTAATGGCCTGAAATAAAGGAATTTGAATTTGCACATTCTTTAGCTGATCCAGAATGTCAAAAGTGGGTTCTTCCATAGATTTAGATGCAGTACTTTGTAACCTCTAAGGAAAAGGTGGTTTGTCTTGACTTTGCAAAACAGGCTCTTTAGAAACCATATCAGTTATAAGCATATGCTCAGTAGGAATAGCAGGTGCAATAGGTTCTTCAATGGGAGAATCTGAAATCTCAGTAATTAGAGGCGGTTGTGGAGCAGGAAGAGTGGTTCGGGACCTCAAATGGATATCATGAATGTTTAAGGCATAAGTTGGATATTGGTTAGCTTCAACAAAATACATGGGCTGCTGAGGCTGCTGCAGTTGCTTATTATTGGGATTCGGCAACAGCTGAGTAGGCATAGGAATTTGTTTTGGAGGGCCAGTATTTGTGGCAGTTGTTGTAGGAGTTGGCATTAGGGCCTGAGGTTGTGGCTGTGGAAGCTGCAGGAACCCAGGGGATTGGTTTTTCCATTGCAGAGAACCTCTCCATTGAGGATTTTGCTGCCAATTACCTTGGGGTGGGGTCTATTGTCCTTGTGGCTGCTGCCAACCTCCTTGAGGAGATTGTCATTGAGGGGTCTGATAGTTAGGCCAATTTGTTTGAGATGTATTCCAAGGTGGTGGTGGTCCATATGTAGGTTGCCATTGGTTATTATAGCTAGAATAAGGATTACCAAAAGTCAAAGGGTCTTGAGGCATACCTTGTCTTTGAGCCCATGGTCTCCTTTGTGCAACAAAGAACACTTGATCATCATCACCTTCTACTGGCTTAAAGTCAGTAGGTAATTGCTTAGCTTCTAGATTAGCCACCATCTTGCATCTGTAGTCATGTTTCTTCTGTCTGCAATGTGGACAGAACTCGACCAAGATTGCTTCAGCTTCATCATGTTTCTTCTGAGCTTGCATAGTGTCTAGTTGTGTAGCCATATTGTTAATGATATCCTGCTTGAAATCAGACAGCAAATTTGTTATCTCCATCCGGGAAACTCCATTGGAAGAAGACTTACCCACTGTAGCTTGATGACCTCTACCCTTCTTCACATTTGCTCGAGAGTAATTGCGACATATTTTCTTGATATCATCCCAAGGCAGTTGGGTTATATCACCTCCTCCTATCAGGTCCAGGGCATCTATACAGGTATCACTGATTCCCCTTAGAAAAAGTAGTTTCTGAGATTCTTTGTTGAGAGTATGGTTTGAATTCTTTTTTAGGGAAAACAAGAATCTTGAGATATAATCCTCCAAACTTTTATCCTCCTTCTACTGAATTCTGAATATATCATCTCCCTTACTGCCACTCTTACAATATTCCTTATATTTGTCAAGAAACTTTGTTTGCATGGCTGCCCAACTATCAACAACACCTCTCCCCAAACTCATGAACCATCTAAGAGCCTCTTCCTTCAGGGTGGAAGGAAACAACTTCAGCTTGTGAGCATCTGAAGTGTAGTCATAACTGCGACAGAGGATGTCAAACTCAAACAGGAAAGTTTCTGGGTCCTCCGTAACTAGGCCGTAGAACTTGGGAAGTAATGAGGAAGGAATATTTTTAAGGTTGTCAATATCTCACTAGGGAACAATGGGAAACTCAAAAGCAGGAGGTGGATTAGGTGGATTATTTGCCATATTTTCTTACTGGAATATCAGAGCAAATGGATTTTCCTCAGGTTCTGCGTTAGCTGGGTTAAATGGTAATTCAACAAACAGGTTTTCAGGGAGGAACCTTTCCAGTGCATCTCTTCTTCTTCTATGCATGCAATAGAATAAATGGTATTTGAAAAGAACTTGAAAATACTGAAACAACTAACTAAACTACTGCTAACAATGACTATAGTAGGTTCTTAGATTGACACCATCCCCAGCAACGGCGCCAAAAATGGTCACCCCCACAAAAGGATATAAAAGTCACAACATAACTAAACCTGAGAATTGGACATTCCAACAGGTGACTAACATCTTCTCATGGTCGTTCATTTACTTTATCAAACCAGGGAACATATACTTGAAATGGAGCAGCACGGTATGTGCACTAAGAACTAGTTTCTAGTCACCATCTATAGAAAACAAATGCTTAAAAGTAATGCAATGTAAAGATTTTTAACTCACACACAACTTCGGCTAAAACAAAAATCATAAAACCTATTATTAAAGGACAAACTATGAACTGGCCTTATGCTGCAGGAATAGACACAGGGATGGATTCCCAATGCTGCAGGAACAATACAAAGCTAAGTTTGCATGGTAATCTACATAAATCGATTCTAACTAGTAATCAACATGAAATGAATAGTTAACTACAACAACTTGCTAAATAATACTTACTAAGTGGGCCCCCTTAGCAAGCATCAACTAGATTACACAAGAAGTTGACTCAAAGCTTCATCGGATTTTATTCATATTCAGAACCAGGATACATCGATTACTCTGTTTGAAAATAAAACTTAACACATAACTCTATTTCTTATTCAACTTAATTTTAACACATACTATTTCATCATCCTTCACTCACGCAGGAGGAACGATTATTTAAATGAAAAAGGCAACTAACTAACTAACAGAGGGAGTCATGATCATAAATACATTTTGAATCCGTGGAACAGATATTCATAAATGAAAGTCTATCTGCTCGATGCAACCCAGAGAAAATATAGCATTACACACTCCCTAAATCAAAGGACCATTAAAGCATCTTCCCAAAGATTCAGTCAAAGAGTTATTACTGGAACAACTTCTTCAACAGAGTTGAGATTCTTGCGCTTGATCAGCTCCTGCTCCCTCCAACAATTTGCAATAAGTGACATAGGTGAAGGAAAGCATACACACAAGTGACACATCATCCATTCATTAATCACACGTTAATCCTATTCCATTATCCAAAATCATAAGCATACATCAGCCATGCGGAAGGTTAAAAAGGTAATTAATAAAGTTGTCAAGTTGAAGGAATATGGAATTCGTTGCTACAGGATACTACCTGAAAAGTCTTTAATCAATAGGTTTAAACAACTATTAATAACAAAAGTAAGAGTATCAAAAGTTTCAAACTATGAGCATATTTAAGGCTC